>CATIWR010648574.1:0-14716 GCA_949677035.1 Omphalea diandra | reverse complement strand
TATTGATCTACAAACATACCACAAACACACACTCCCCACCCTTACTCAGATAAAAACACACAAAAACCTAAATATATATATATATATATATATATATATATATATATATATATATATATATATATATATATATATATATTATTTATTCTTAATATTCTATATATATTAATTAGAGAATTTAGACCTGCTTTAATTTATTGTATCTAATTTTTTAAATAACTAAATTGCATCTAAGTGAATTGAATTAAATCACATAGTATTAAAACTTGAATTGAATTAGACTAAAATTTAAAATATTCAAATTAAAACTGGACCAAAATTTATAAGTACTAATTTTAATTTTTAATATTTTTAAATAACTGGTTCAAAACCGAATATGGTCATCTTAATATGAATGATAAAGTGAAGGGCTCTTGGTAATGTTATAAAATATTTAAAACATAGAAGGTTTTGTGCGGGAGATCAAATGAAAGCCTAATGAAAAAGAGACTCATACTTAAAGGAGAGAATGTTGAGATAAAGTAAGTATTCGTAATCCTATATTAGAAAAAAAAAATCTTATAAGTTACATATAAGTAAGAATAAAAGAGTGCATACAAATAAAAGAATCTTGTACTTAATGAGGTGCATATAATCGAAAGATTTATAAATAAAAGAGTGTATATAAGGATAAAAAAGCATTTAAATAAATATAATAAGTTGGCTCTATGCATAGGAATGACAAAATAACCAATAAAAAAGAGACTCGTATTTAAGTGCATATTATCAAAATAAAATAAATATTTTTTATTCATATAAAATAAATAAAAAAAATCTTTAAAGAGCACATAAGTAAAAGAGGACATATAAATAGAAGAAACTCATATTTGAGAGGGAAAGTACTTATAAGTAGAAGAGGATATACAAATAGAAGTGATATATATATATATATATATGTTATTTGTTCTTAATATTCTATATATATTAATTAGAGAATTTAGGCCCGCTTTAATTTATTTTATCTAATTTTTTAAATAACTGAATAACTAAATTGCATCTAAGCGAATTGAATTAAATCACATAGTATTAAAACTTGAATTGAATTAGACTAAAATTTAAAATATTCAAATTAAAATTGGACCAAAATTTATAAGTACTAATTTTACTTTTTGATATTTTTAAATAACTAGTTCAAAACCGAATATGGTCATCTTAATATGAATGATAAAGTGAAGGGCTCTTGGTAATGTTATAAAATATTTAAAACATAAAAGGTTTTGTGCGGGAGATCAAGCGAAAGCCTAATGAAAAAGAGACTCATACTTAAGGGGGAGAATGTTGAGATAAAGTAAGTATTCGTAATCCTATATTAGAAAAAAAAATCTTATAAGTTACATATAAGTAAGAATAAAAGAGTGCATACAAATAAAAGAATCTTGTACTTATGAGGTGCATATGATTGAAAGATTTATAAATAAAAGAGTGTATATAAGAATAAAAAAGCATATAAATAAATATAATAAGTTGGCTCTATGCATAGAAATGACAAAATAACCAATAAAAAAGAGACTCGTATTTAAGTGCATATTATCAAAATAAACTAAGTATTTGTTATTCATATAAAATAAATAAAAAAAATCTTTAAAGAGCACATAAGTAAAAGAGGACATATAAATAGAAGAAACTCATACTTGAGAGGGAAAGTACTTATAAGTAGAAGAGGATATACAAAATAGAAGTGATATATATATATATATATATATATATATATATATATATATATATATATATATAAAGGAACTATTAAACCTAATATTACATATCAACCATATTCTGAGATAGCACTAGTCATAGTAGCTCTAATAATAAATTGTGTTATCCCAAAATCATCCATGAGTTTCATAG
The DNA here is from genome assembly GCA_949677035.1 of Omphalea diandra. NCBI lineage: Eukaryota > Viridiplantae > Streptophyta > Magnoliopsida > Malpighiales > Euphorbiaceae > Omphalea > Omphalea diandra. The sequence continues at coordinate 12,832 of CATIWR010648574.1, read as the reverse complement.
CTTGATGTCTTGCAATCCAACTAATTTTACAACATAACAAAATTTAAGACTAATTCTTAATTATGCTAGTAGTAATCCACAATAAAAAGAATGCATGTAATAATAAATTTAATTAGAAGAGTGTATTGTTATTGAAATGCCTGAATTTTCCTTTTTAATTTTTGGTCAATATGCGGAAGAAGAAGTAGATCTATTATAATCAACATTATTATTGAAAAATGAGTCATGTAAATACAAAATGCCTCATCTTCATTCTCTAATCTTCTTCCTATATATAAGCTAGTATCTAAGGAGCATAGGCTTTAAGAAAACTAGAAAAACAAGAAGTTGTTGATATGATTTCTCAACTTTTTAACTCTGTGTTGAAACTTTTTGTGAACTAAAAACCATCCTTGTAAGAAAAGTACAACAATAAAAAGTTATTTTCTAAGCAATTAACTATGTCAAAATCTCTTCACTTTTTCAAACAAAAAATCATTATATACAATTAATATTAATGAATAAGTGATTAAAGTATATATATATATATATATATATATATATATATATATATATATATATATATATATATTGTCCACTTTGAACCTTGGCCCCCATGGATTTACTTTTAAACTCTATCCAAAAAGGTCTAATAACAATAGAAAATTATCATATTTATAAATTCATGATCCTCCCAACTTTTAGTGTGTGTCTATATATATATATGTACACACACACATAGTTGCATGTCTAATTACACTACACAAATGGAGTGATTTGGCAGTGCTAAAGTTTTACTGATACTAAAAATTATATAAGGTGAGGTTTGGATTGAGGATTTTTAAATTCATAGATTTTTAAATTATAAATTTTTATATTATATATTTATAAAATCTTATTTATTTTATACGTAAAATAAATTTATAAATTTAAATAGTATTTTTATAATAAAAATATAATTATAAAACTCATCAATCATTAAAATGATAGATTTTATAAAATTTTATTCATTATAATAGATAATAAATTTTAAAGGATTGTGATGGATAACAAATTTTAAATACTTATTCTCTGGATTTTTAAATTTAATATATATATTTTTTAAAATATTTCATCCAAATCTTTCAATTAAACACTATCCAATATTAAGAATCTAAGGAGTATGTAGATTTTGATTAACTTGCCAAATAATCATTTTAATAATTATATAGATTTCTAAAAATATTTTATCCAAATCCTTTCAACTAAACGCCATCCAACTATTCTAAGAATTTTAGGAGTAAAGAAATCTTGTGTCTTTTAACAAAATAGAAAATTAAAAGTCTAAAGTAAACTTTGACAAATTTGAGTAAGGCATTGAGCACAAATTTTGCAAGTTTAGTTGTAATGTGGCCATGAGAACAAACAATGGTTACCATATAATATAGTTTGTGGCAGGGGTAAACACAAATTCTGGGTATATCGAATTAGATTGATCTATACCAAAAAATATCTAAAATTAAAAATAAAAAATATTTAAAAAATAATCAAATTGATCTGAATGAAATAATAATTTGAGGTGGTACTAGTTATTAATTTTTATCTTATTTAAATAACCGAACTAACTCATACCAATCTAAACTGTCATCTATAACCTATCTCTCTCTCTCTCTCTTTATATATATATATATATATAAACTGAACTGAATAAAAAATCAGTTCAATTTGGAATGAATATTTTCTCATTTCAATTCGAGATCAATTCTTTTATTTTTTAAATATCTAATTTCGAATAAATTCAAATAATTGATCTAGAATAGACCTCATCACTCATAGTTTAAGGCATCTTAGACCTTCAAATAAATAAAATATCATTATTAACTTTGATGGGTATAACAAATGAGCTCATGACACTTAAACTCCATTTTTTTTTTTTTCAAAATACAAAAGTCATACAATAGTTCATAATGAATTGTCCTTATCTCAATTAAAAGGCATATGCTTTTCTATACTATTTATTAAAAAAAAAAAAAAGCCTTGAGGCTGTAAAATACTTTGTTTCGGTTAGCAAAACTCAAAGAAAGCCAAAATGTGCTCCAAGCTCACTACTGGTCATTCATTGTTCTTATTGTCTTATTTAGGAGTGTTTGGTATGACTGATGAGTGTAGCTGATACTTATCAGTTTATTGACACCTATCAACTGATAAAATAATATTTGATAAAAATCTAAAGTAACAGTTAATAGTTGATTAATGTGTCAATCAGCTGCAGTTAAAATGTTCTTCCATTTGGAGTTGTTTTCCAACCTTAGCTATTAATAGTTAGTAAAAGACAAAAATATCATTTTTTTAGATTTTTTTATCTTTATTTTAATTATTTATATAAATAATTTATTTTAAATTATTATACATAAATTTTATAAAAAAATTATATATAGGATATTTTAATTACTAAAAATATATTAACATATATAATAATTAACACTAATAAAAATAATTATTAAAATTTTATAAATATAAAATAATAATTGTAATATCTTAAAATTTAAAAAATATATTATAAAGATACATGAAATATATTATTTATTATATTTATTTATACATGAAATATATTATTTATTATATTTATTTATTTGTTTAATTCAATGTATAAAATATTAAAATTATACTCTTATTAATCATTTTATAAATTAATAACAACTAAACAAAATTTATCAAACATTTAACATCAAATCGTTATCAGGTATTAACTATATTTATAAGCTATCCCAAATAAATCTTTATTTTTACCATTAATAGCCCACATGCTGCGTTCTACAATCCAAAGAAAACATTCAAATACAACAGTTTCAATACAAAACAATTTAAGACTAAGATTTATTTATCTATATTGTAAGGGTTTATGTGCTTCACTTAGTCCATATTTGTAAGGGTTTATGTGCTTCACTTAGTCCATATTTTTTTTTAGCAAATAATTTATTTAAGAATAACAATGGGGCATAGTGGAGGTGGAGAGCTAGCCCCCATCCCCATCTCCATGGAGAATCCCTGCCTCACAGGGAGTTCTCGCAAGGTAAAATTATTTATTTTTTATTACTTTTATATTATTTTTTTAAAAAAATATAATTTATTATATTAAAAAATAAAGATATTTTATGCTATAAATTAATAAATATATAAAAATATATAATTATACACATAAAATATTTATATATACATCTAATAAATATAAAATATACATCTAAAAATACATATAATATTTTTGAGTCCCCTAAGGGATCTACTTCAGAAGTCCCCAAGGAGATCTACTTCGGAAGTTCTCGTGGGGACACGCAAAGCAAGAGTGTAATCCCACCCCTATCTTGTAAGAAAAAAATGGCAGAAATTCTCCACTTTGTCGGGTCAAATCCCCACAAGGAGCGGAAAATCTCTCTTCCCATTGTTATCCCTAATTTTATTTACATAGAATATAATACATTTATAAAAAAAATTAGCTTTTTATAATTTCCTAACAAATTTATATTCAAAATTAAAAAGACTCAAAAATATTGATTCTATCATAACTCGCATAATTTTTAATTTATATGATAAAGTCAGAATTAGTCAATTAAATTTTTTTAGCTGATTTTCTTTAAGAGGAATATAATTCTAATTAATTAGACTTCAAATAAATTTCAAGTTTACTATCTTATAGTATAAAAAATAATGAGGGAAAGCTAATTGGTGAAAAATGTGCAGGCTAGAAAACTTTGAGTGTACTCTTTCTTGCTTTGTCTCAAGCATTATATGTCATGATTTATTAGCCCAAAGGTAGATAATATAATGATAATCTTATGATAAAGCCGGTTTTGAGTTCACTGAATGCACTATGAAATCATGTTCTTATTATGGTAAGTTGAAGTTGCAGAGCTAGCTTTCCAGTTATGTATACGCATCATCGTTTGTTCCTAATTCGTGACCCAAATAAAATGGTGTAAAGAGTTTGCAAATCAATTCATTTAAATGCACACAACCAAACTTATCCCATATGGTAAGGTTCTTGTGTGCACTCAGTTCTCAATTTCTAGGACGTAGCTTGAAGCTACATTATGAAAAGAAATATCTCTCTCCACTGTCTTTGGGATTATTGCTGACTTTGGAGAACGGACATTCCTTTCACCCAAAGGGAAGTGAAACGTTTACATACAATACTCACTTTTAAATATGGTGAATTCTGCGTATAATAGATTTTATAATATCATTAAATAGCGCGGTCTAATTTAATGATAAATAATAATTTTTATTTAATTCAACTATATTTAATTTTATGTAATTTAATAGTGAATAATAATTTTTATTTAATTTAACGTGAATTATTAGATACGACATTATAATATAATAACGTAAACGACACTGTAATCTTTATCATTAAATATTTTATCCTTTTTTTATTATTAATTTGACTTTCATTGAATTTTAAACTTGTAATCTCTCAATTCTAGAGACCACTCTAATGTTACTACTCAGAATTCTAAAGACGACTCTAGTTATAGACTCATTGGTATAATCTAATCATTTTAATAACCATTGAACAAGAACATGGACAAAATCTAATTGAATAACAAGGCTCGCGCAACTTCACACTAAATCGCCGATGAGTGCTTAACTTCCCGATTAATATTTGCAGAACAATTTCGCAGAATATTATCTCATCATTAATATCTCTTACCATAAATTAAATATATTAATTTAATAAGATCATTGTCTTGATAGGGAATCACTTATTTATATGAAGGGGATTAGACTTCTGTAAGAAAGTCACCCGACTCCTTTTCACTCTCTTTCTTCACTCAGTTATCCAACCCTTTCAATGCCTCTTTCAGTTGCAAGTCTGCGAAGACAGTGAAAAAATATATCTACAGAAACATTTGTAATGGTAAAAGAGAGAAAAACAGGAACCATTACAAACCATGATGGGAATTGAATTAATACGCCTTCAACATGGAGTACAGGACATTATCGCTTCAGTGCTTGCTAGGCATTAGAGTTGATATTTGACAAAAATGCTTCCATTTATTATTATTAATAATTTCAACACGACATATATAAAACACTTCAAGCATGATTCATTCTTCCCATGCAAGTATAGGGTAGCCCCTTGAGAGAGAGAAAGAGCCCAGAAAAATTCCAAGAAAGTTCATAGTACAACGAGTTCCATATGGCAAGTATTCACAACACGGCAGTTCTAGTGGCGGCAATGGCCGTAGTACTTATTATTTTGCCTCAGCAGGCAGAGACAACTCGGGCTTTCTTTGTGTTTGGCGACTCTCTTGTTGATAGTGGCAATAACAACTACCTTGCCTCTCCTGCTCGTGCTGATTCTTCTCCTTATGGTATTGATTTCCTATCTCGACGTCCTACTGGCCGCTTCTCCAATGGCTTGAACTTTCCTGATCTTATCAGTGAGTTTTTCGAATCCTACTCTGAGCCTAATTAATCCAAAAAAAAAAAACTAATATGTGTTTATATGTGTGCTTAGGTGAGTCGTTTGGCTTGGAGCCAACATTGCCATGCTTAAATCCTGAGCTTACAGGCCAGAAATTACTTAACGGTGCCAACTTTGCTTCCACTGGAATTGGAATCCTCGATGACACTGGAGTTCAATTTGTAAGTCTAGCGAATCAACCAACTTAATTAAGTACTGTTTAATTAATTAGTGCATGTCACTAATTAATTTGCAGGTTAGTGTATTAAGAATCTTTAAGCAATTTGAATTATTCCAAGAATACCAACAAAGAATTAGTGCAATCATTGGAGCGACCCAAGCAAAACAGCTCGTGAACAATGCACTAGTCCTAATAACGCTAGGCGGAAATGATTTCGTTAACAACTATTTCTTGCCCACATTCTTATTAAGAAGACAACAATTCTCCCTCCCTGATTATTGCCGGTTTCTTGTTTCTGAGTATAAGAAAATTCTCATAGTATAACAGCAATCTTTTAATCTTTTTTATATTAATTTGTTTCCACTATGTTCCAACTTGCAACCTCAGATGCACAGAGGCTGTATAAGTTGGGAGCCAGAAGGGTCCTGGTGACAGGAGTTGGACCACTAGGCTGTATTCCGGCAGCAAGAATGGGGAATATGCACCAGAGTTCATGGAATGTGCCTTTTCCATGAACTCGGACTTAATCAACAGACCTCAAGACTTTGGTTTGTTACACACGCCAGCCTCTTTAATTGCTTTGCATATAGAGTTGTTCTTACCTAAACGCAACCAATGATCAACTCCAAATTAATTCTTGAAATTATAACATAATATGCTACTTTCAGAAGTTCAAATCTTGATCTTAGTTGAGTGATGTTGGATTATTTGTTTCATGTGGGTGACGCAGGTTTTGTTACTTCAAAGATAGCATGTTGTGGACAAGGACTGTACAATGAGTTAGGGGACATGCACTTCAGTTTCGAATCTGTGCTCAAACAGAGACGTGTGAGTGTTCTGGGATTCTTTCCATCCAACTGAAAGGGAAACCAGATCCTTGTGCAGCAACTAATGACAGGATCTACAAAGTACATGTACCCAATGAACCTAAGCACCATTATGGCTATTGATGCCAAGACTTAAAACAAAACATTACTGGCTACTTCTATCCATTTTATTTATGTATTATACCTCGTTGGTGCCTTGAGACTTATTTTGATGCCCACATAAAGTTAGTTATTAAGCAGGTAGAGTATGAATTTAAAGTATTGTGTTAAATTCAAATCAAGTGCTGCAAATTTTTAAGAATTAAATTTTAAGTGCTTAATGATTTAAATGTTAAAATTCTCAAGTGTATGAACTAAAAATAAAGTGTTGAATCTAATTAACTTTTTGATAATTGTAATTGATGAAGTACTTAAATTTATTAAATGATAATTTTATCTCTGTCATATTGACTTAGTATTTTATATAAAAAATTAAAGTTGTTTAAAAAATTAAAAATATATATGCTAAAATATTAATATGGTTGTAATTGAAAAATAAGACATTAATATATTAAACTAAAATCGTTAATGATTTTAAATATAAAAAATGAATTATCATAAACTAAATTCTAGATGGTGTAGAATTAATCTGAATACCCATAATAGTAGAATTTATTTCTTGGAAATGCAGAGTTACAGGACAATGTATAGAATTATTCAAAAGCGAAACATCTATATCGTCTATTCAAGCTTCGCTTATTGGAGAACCCAACAATAAAATATTTATTGTCATGTTGAGTTCGCAGAACATATCTTATTGACTTCTAATCTTGACCCACAAGAGCAATTAAAAGAAGATTAAATATTAATGTGAGACCTTAATGTACTAAAAAATTAAAAATTTATGAGCATTACCGATTTTCTTTCAAGTCAAGGTCTTCCTAATAGCCACGAATAATATAAAGAGATGAATTTAAAAAACAATGAGCTGTATTTTATACAATACATGGATTCATAGCTTGGTCAAAATAAAATAATAGAGATAATAAGTAAAACATATGAAGGATGCCAATAGAGAGATAATTGCAATTACAATTATGATAGAGATTATACATGATAGAATTGATATTCATGGAGATTTTAGCAAATTAAAATGAATGGAGAAAGAGTTTCTTTATTATTTATTTTTTGAGGATATATTTATTTATTTGTTAAGGACATATATATCATTTTGATAAAAATATTTAAATAGTTGTTGGTTGAATGTGTTAAATGATAATTTTAAATTAAATTATAATGTTCATTTTTAGAAATAATCTTTTTCTAGCTTATTTCATATATATATATATTGATTTAGAAGATTCAAATTTAGGAGTGTAAATTATATCATGAACTCGAGTTTATATTACTTAATGAGTCTAAATTTACATATACATTTGATTTTAACTGTCTATACATTAATATTGAAATATATGTATATTGATATTGAATTGTATATATATTAAAATATATATACATTAATTTTTAACTATATGTATATTAATTTCTAACTATTTGTAGATTCAAATTAATAATACAACATGCACTTAAGATCATGATATATGAATTGGTTTGGGAAAGCTCATCCCTCAACGTAAGACTTGACGCTTCGGATTGAAACTCAAATACTTAATCAGGCTCCTTTACTCAGTCCGGTCCGTTTACGGTCATGGATCCAACCATGGTGTTCAACGACGTACTTTGAATTGCTTTGAACTTACATGAAACGAAATTTATTTGATACGTTACTGACCAAATTACCTCCATTGGCTTTGCACAAGTTACAGGCGCAAATGTAAGCTATCATGGCCTGCTCTTACCGTTTTGGTGGCTATGTGATTCAGTTTAGTACTATTGTTGAATGCATATGTATGTAGAGAGATATATATTTATCAAATGTTTTAATTTGTTGTTGCTATTATTATCTTACTCGATTGATGTTATTTCTGTTTTCTATTATTCTCTTGGAGCAGACCGTATGATGACTGGAATGAGTACGAGTGTGCTGATGGTTGTTCTAAAATTGGAAGAAAGGGTGGAAGAATTTAGTGTTTTATTGATTTATTTATTTATGTTTTAGAGTGAAAAATTGGATTTAGATGAGAAAGGTACAATGAGATCACTACTCTAAGAGTTGTAACGAGTTCCTTTTTGACAGAAGTGGTAACTTTGATACAGCATGGAAATTGTTATTTAAGTTGCGCTGGCATGAGCTTGTTGACCATATTGAACCAGTTGACTGGCCGCAGATGTGTTGGGAAACACATTTGCAAAAGTACATCCATAGATGAATTGCATGCTACCTCTTCTTATTGTTTGTTTGAGTTTTGTAGTTTTTTTATTATTATATTAACCTGAAATACAGTTGCCTTGATGAAGCAGCAGAGTTAGCTTCTATTCCCTCATTTGATGGATGCATTGGAGAGATGAAATTTCAGGTAACTTCTGTTATATTTAACATTCATTGAGTGATAACGAACAAAATGCATTTTAGAAGCATTTATGTGACAAATTTAATGAGAAAATTGAACACACAAGATGAATAATCACTGCTGATTTCAACTTGTTGAGCATTCCATCAGTTGGTTCCTTTCTGTAAGAGGATTCTGTATTGGTTTTAGGCTTGACTGATTTATATTTGGATACAGTTAAGTCTTTTTTTTTTTTTGTTCTTAATTCCTTTTGATGCATATTTATGGTCTGTCATATCATTAAATTATCTCTATTCTGGATAAATTAAGAGCTTGCTCCCTGGACATTGTTTGTCTGTTATCTCCAATTATCAAGTTATCTCATGTTCTTCATTTTACTTCTATCCTTGATGAAATCTATAAACCTGCTCCACGCAGACAAAATACTGAAATGTATTGGGTGTGAAGGACATTTGAATTATTCATTCTATTCAAAATTATCTTGCCAGTTCCAACAATTTGGGCACTATGCTAGGTAAAATGTTATGTCAAATTTTTTGTGTCATGAAACTGTAGGCCTAGGTTATTTTTTACTGGAGAAAAAATGAGTTGTAAAGTACATATGTATTCCAAAAGCATGCCATTATACAAAATTTATTTTTATTGTTATTAATTTACATGCTAAATTTGTTTCATTGTCAAGTTCTTTTACAAGTGAATGTTCATCTTAACAAAGAAAGACATAAACATAGATTTTGGGTGAATAATTAGATGCCCAAAACTATGAGCTCTCCCTCCTATATATAGGTCAAATACAGTCAATCAAATCCCACAATTACAACATTAATTTCTCCCAATTAAATCTTCTAATTACAACACTAATTCCTCCCTATTTACGGCTATAAAATTATCCCTCAAAAGTCAACTAAATCCCACAATTATAGCACTAATTCTTTCCTATTTACAACAACAATAATATCATTTAATTGCTGCTATTATGCCCCAATTACAGCAAAAAAATAATACATTTATAGTTGACATTATCCCTTAATTATAAGAGATAAATATTCTACAAGATATCATTGACACCCTCCCTTAAATTGATGCTGGTGAGTCTAGTAGCATCAATTTGTTTACAAAAAATTGATGGCGAGCACGGGTGAGAAGTTTTGTGAGAATATCTGCAATTTGACAATCTATAGAGATATATGGAAGAGTAATAAAACCTTTGTCAAAAGCTTCACGAATTGAGTGACAATTCACCTCAATGTGCTTGGTCCGTTCATGAAATACAGGATTTGTCACAATATGAATAGCACTGGTATTGTCGGTATGGAGAGGAGTAGGACTAGATTGCGGATAACCTAATTTAGAGAGTAAGCCATGTAACCAAGTAATTTCTAAACAAGCAGAGGACATAGCACGATATTCAACCTCAGTGGAGGATTTGGATACTCGTTCTTGTTTTTACACTTCCAAGAAATTAAAGCATCACCTAAATATACACACCAACCTATAGTAGAACGTTGCGTATCGAGATATCCAACCCAATCTGCATCACTATAAACAATGAGATGAAGAGATGTACTAGATGAAAAGAAGAGCTCGCGAGTGGGAGTACCAAGAAGATAGCGGATAATGCATTTAACCGCGACCATATGTAAATGACGCGGTGAAGCCATAAATTGACTTACTAAATTAACTGCAAATGAGATATCTGGTCGACTAATAGTAAGATAAACAAGACTACCAATGAGTCGCCAATATAATGTTGGATCTTGGATGGGATCACCTTTATTTTATCGATATTTGACAATAACTTCCATAGGGGTATCAACAGGAGTAGAATCTTATAAGTCTGCCAAGTGAATAATGTCACGAAGATACTTATGTTGGTTTACAAAGATTCCTTTGCTACTTCTGTGAATTTCAAGCCCTAAAAAATAAATAAGAAATCCAAGATCTTTCATGTGAAATGAAGCATGCAGAGAGGCTTTAAGTTGCTGAATCTCACCAATGTCAGTGCTAGTGATAATAATATCATCCACATAGACAAGTAAGATAATAATACCTAGGAAAGTCTTTCGCAAGAATAAAGAGGGGTCATACTGGCTTTGCACAAAACAAAGGTGAATAAGTGTTTGTCAAAATTTCTCAAACCAAGCACGAGGGGCTTGTTTGAGCCCATATAATGAATGTTTCAAGTGATAAACATCTGCAACATTAGAAGTCTTCAATCCCGGAGGAGGCCTCATGTAAATATCTTCTTGGAGATCCCCATGAAGAAATGCATTTTTGACATCCATCTGGTGGATGGGCCAGTCCTTAGAAGCTACAATAGTCAAAATTGTACGAACAATAGTCATTTTTGCAACTGGAGCAAAAGTTTCATCATAATCTATCCCATATTCTTGACGATTTCCAAGAGCGACTAGTCGAGTCTTGTATCGATCCAAAGATCCATCAGATTTCATTTTGATAAAAAACACCCATTTACACCTAATGGGAGTGATAGAGGATGGACAAGGTACTAGATCCCAAGTATTATTTTGTTGTAAGGCATTAAGTTCCTCCTGCACAGCTTGTTTCCAACAATCATGCTTTATAGCTTGTGAGTAAGAGGTAGGTATAGTGGTAGAGGATAGTGTTGCAACTAAAGATGTATGATTACCAAATCTCTTTGGAGAATAGCCATAACTATCAGGAGGTCGAGAGATTCAAGTGGACCGTCGAACTGTTGGGATGGTTATGTCAGTTACTGGTGCCAAAGAGGACTCATGGGGAGGGCCATCAGGACGGTCCTCATTCTTGCTTCGCCTTGCATACACAATACCAGGCCTAAATCGTGTGATAGAATTATGAGAAACAATATTAGAAGAATTGACCTCATCTTTAAAGGCAGGAAGAAGAGAATGAGAAGGAAAGTGTGAGGTGGTATCATGGAAGGGAAAGAAATATTGTTGGTCAAGAAAAATGACATTACGAGAAATATGAAGCCATTGAATGGTGGGATCATAACATAGATAACCTTTTTTATGTGGTGCATAATCAAGAAAAACACATCTCACAGATTGAGCAGAGAGTTTAGTTCTTTCATGAGGTGGAAGAAGAACAAAACAGACACATCCAAAAGGATGTAAATGAGTATATGTAGGTTGTTGATTATAGAGACGAAAATATGGTGTTTGATGTGTACAATAGTAGATAAAGCCTCAACCCAAAAATCTGATGGAACAGAAGATTCAATAAGTAAGGAATGCACCACATCAAGAAGGTGATTATTTTTTCTCTCCACCACTCTATTATGTTGAGGTGTATATGGACAACTTTGTTGAGAAATAATTCCCTTCTGTTGAAGAAAATCTTGGAATTTTTGAGACATATATTCCCCCCATAATCAGATCGAAAGATTTTGATACCTCGGGAAAATTGATTTTCAATCAACGCTACGAATTTTTGAAAAGCATCAAAAACTTCAGATTTGTGTCGCAAAAAATATATCCAAACAACGTTGTTGTGATCATCAATGAAAGTGACAAAATACTTATAATGAGCATGAGATATGACTGGTGAAATCCCCCAAACATCACTGTGCACCAAATCAAAACAATGAGTTCAATGATAAGGATGAGATGGGAAAGGAAGAGTTTTGCTTTTTGCCATTTTGCAACTATAACAATCAATAGTGACATCTTAGTTGAAAAAGGAAGTTTATTGCTCAACACCCCAGATTTTAACATCGATAGAAGAATTCGATCATTTGGATGACCTAACTTTACATGCCATAATTTATAATCGTGCTTAATAGAATTACAAAATAAGAAAATCATATTTATTGGCTTAGTTGTCTTCCCTGACACTAGCTCCTGCATAACACAACCAGAAGGAGAAAAAATAACTTGGCAATTATTTTTTACTATTTGTCCAACAGAAAGAAGATGAGCAGATAAGTCAGGAGAAACAAAAACATTTT
>CATIWR010648392.1:0-12577 GCA_949677035.1 Omphalea diandra | reverse complement strand
ATTGTGGCCCTCGAATGACAAAACTTGGTCGTTTAGGTGTCAAAAACGCAAAATTTTTTTGCATTTTTATTGTTTGTTCCTCATGCAACGGATCAAAAAAAAAAACTATGCATTCTCTTTTTTCGTTTATTTTTTTTACATATGAAATTTTTTGTGTTTTTTATATATTAATATATAATTATATTATATTGTTATAATTATATAATTTATATTATTATATATAAATATTATATATATTTTATATTGTTATATTGTATTACATAAATATTATATATAATATTATATATAATTTAGAATTATAATAATATTTTTAATAAATATTTTTATTATAAAACATTGTTACTACTTTAGGTTTATTATTTTTTGATTGAGATATATTGTTTAAACATTTAGATATATTTTTGTTATGTTGCAAGTATATTAATTAGGTACATTTATGATGTGTTACAAGTACATTAATTTGAAATCGCAACACATATAACGTTTGATATAAATATATATTAATATTATAAAAGAGATACATTAATTTTGTACTATAACTATATTGATGTTATACTTTAGGCACATCATTTTCTTATTTTTCAAGTACATTATTATTACTCTAAATATATTTTTTATTAAAGGTATATTATTTTTTTTATAAATACATTGGTATTGTACTATAAGTATATCGTTTCTTATTTTAGGTATATATTTTTATTGAAAGTACATTGTTATTAATTTATAAGTATATTTGTTTTTATTTTTCTATTTATCTTAAGTTTGTAAATTATCAGTTCATTTATTTTTAAAAATTAATTTTATTTAATTTTAATATAAAATAACATTTTTATAATTAAAATTAAATCAAATTAAATAATAATAGAAAAATCTGAATTGAATTAGCTAAATATTGCATCAATTTATTTAATAAAGAGAAAAAATCAATAAATTTTTTTTTAAAAAAAAAAGAGAAAAAAAAGAAATTTAAAAATGTGAAAGTTATAAAAAAGATATTCTAGGTACATACGTGGTTGGACGTGTCGAGGTACACATGTGATAGCAGTTGAATTTTAAGTGAAACGGTGAGTTTTAGCTAGAGTGTATGATGCATAATGAACATAAGTTCAAAATATACTTATATGCTACACCACATTGCCCCTAAGAACAATGATAGTTCCTGAAAAGCGTAAATTATATCATGAACTTGGATTAATTAATATGAACCTAGATCTGCACATACATTTGATTTTAATTATACATATATTGATATTAAAATACATGTATATCAAATTTATATTCATTAATATTAAACTATATATATATTAAAATATATATATATATATTAATTTTTAATTATACGTATATTCAGGTTAATAAGACATTATAGGCTTGGTTCTACACCATACAAATTGCCTTCAAAGTGGCATAGTGGGATTAGGCCGGCCATAACGTATTGGAATTGGGTTGGGCCTTAACGCATTTGAATTGGGTTGCAGACATCCACATTAAAAATATGGGTAATGGCCATAGAACAGAAGAGAAGAGATACATTGTATACAGACGTAAGAAGAAGCGTTGAACCACGTTCACGCATAGAATTTTGGGTTCACAGAGTTTGGCTTTAAGGATGAATCCAGCTGTCATAAAATCAAATCAAATCAATCACGGACGAAAATGCTTGTTTGTGATCAGGAAGAAGAACCAAGATAATCATCATTAATGACGACTAATATTTTAATTAATCTTGCAATCGACAAGAACCGAAACAAGATTCACAAGAATAACAAAAAGATATACAATATCAGAGTAGTAGTCCAGTAAAGAATTTAGCAACAACCACACAAACTTCACAGAGATGAATCAAATCTTGATTTCTGCTAGCCAAAGGACGGGAGCGGTGTTTTGGTGGGAAAGCAGCTTCGCAGTTTGAAGCGGCGAGAGCAGATTGGTTAGACAAGGCAGCCATCTCAAAGAAAGTCTCAGAGTCCAAGTCGATATAGACCATTTTAAGAGCGGAAACAGCCCTGGCGTAATCCCGCAAGCATCGCTGGAGAGCATGATGATTGGTATCGTTAAGGTTTTTGAGAAGGTGAGAGATGAGGTCTCTGGTAGAGGTGGCATTGGTGTATGCTAATCCAACAGAAATATATGCCAGCGTATATGCATCAGCTTGCGGGGTGCGGGCGTCTCTATAAAGAGAGGCCACGCAGAAGGAGTAATTCGAAGTTTGCTTGCACACCTTCTCTACGAGTTTATTATCAGAGGCTGCATCTGGAAAGCACCAAGAAGGACGGGTTATGGTGGAAAAGAGCAGGAGTGAGAGGAAGAAGCAAGAATACTGAGTCATCTTCTTTTCTTTTGATTCTTGATTAAACTTGTTGTGGTGGTGATGTGGGGATCATTATAGAATTCTTGCTCACAAGAACAAGTAGTCAGTCACGAGCAAAGCGTCTAGCAGTAATACACTTGCCTTATTCTGCTAATCAGATGAGACAATTACTGACGTGACATTTATATCAGAAACGTTGCTGTAGTTTTACCATTTCCACAACAGTTCTTGTCCCCCACTTTTCTTCAAATTTTAAATGATTAATTTTTTAATATCAAATTCATTTAAATAGTATAGAAAATAAATAAATTTTATAAATAATATAAAAAGATTTTGTATTTAGAATATAAAGAGGAACGCGATTCAATATAATAATAATAATAATTATTATTAAATAGCATTTTATTTACAGGTAAATTTTTTTAAAAGAAAAGATATAAAATTAAATAAAAAAAAATGCACATCCAAGTAAACTAATTCTATATTTTCCTTAAAAAAGGAAAAGGCAAACAATAGTGTGGGTGTAGCGAGAGTCTTGACGCGTCCAACGCTTTCCAAAATGGAAAAATTACTCAGTATCAAACTTAGTCCATCTTGGAATGCAATTTGGACTTGGCTAAGTTATATTTTATTTTTTAAATGTATATAAATTAATTTCTTTAATTTAATTCATCACATCAAAATGGTCTATTAATTTTTTTTGTTAAATTCATATAAAATGTTAATACTATTCTTAATCTCATTTCAAAATTTTATTTTATGCAAATTGTGATTAAAAAAAAGTTAACAAAAAAAAAATGAAACTAATGGTGTAAAAAAATCAAAATGTAAGAAAAAAAATTATTTGCACAATTAAATTATTAAAAGAAATTCTTTAGACGTGACAAATAATACAGTCAATTCAGATTTAAAAAATTAGATTATCTCCTTATTGAAGATCTAAAATAAAAAAGCATTCGACCAAAATCCAAAAAAATTAAAACATCTTATATGAGCAATCTCATTCCATGCCTAAAGACTGACAGAGCGGCTCTAATCGAGATGGAGGAGGGGAATAATCAGTAATAAAGGAAGGAAAAAATTTTCAATAATTATGATTGACATGATGAATTAAATCATTGCAATGATAAAAAAAATAGTATTTATTGATAATTCAATAAGAGAAAATGACAAATGTGGTAAGAAAGAGGGAAATAGATTAGAATTTAGTGTTAGGATATTTTTATTATTATAAAAAAATGTATAATTTATTTTTTTTATGTTTATGCCACAAATTTAATTTAAAAAAATGTAATAAAAGAATTCTTTTTAATATAATGAGTTAAGTGAAAAAGACGAAAAAAAAAAAGAAGATAATTCATGTGCGATAGAAAAATAAGAGAAGATTTAGTTCCGTATAAAAAAATCATAGGGATTTACTGTAATCAAACCTTTGGAGAAATACAAGGCCATGCAGTAGCAGAACCTAAGCCAGCAGAAAACAGAGTCGTTGGGTCAAAAAACCGAATACAAAGCATACACAGCACATGCATATATTTTGGGCTTGACCATACAGGCTGATTAAACAGTAAGAAGGCTTTATTTAGACCGTTGTGGCTGCTCATTTTTGACTGCCCATTTCCATTTACAATTACATTTGATTGGCGGAACCTAATGTTGTTTTCAATTTTGTGGTGGCGAGCAGCTGACACACATTTCATCATCCATGACAACCTCTCAGTTTTAGTAGAAGCAAGCAACTCACGTGAACTAAGAAGCAGGCAAAGATGGGGCGTCTTTGTGTCCTGTTCGATTGTTGCAATCCAAAATTCTCATGGGCTTACAAGTACATTGGGGTGGGACCAAAACTATAAAACCACCACGTGAACGAGGCAACTTTAACGTTTAACTCTTACCTAACCTAACACCAACAATAACAGCAGCTGCCTTGGACTAATAATGCAACAGCCTGTGTCCCTGCTGGACCAACTGTTATCATATTCATAGCACCACTCATCCATCCGTCCATTCATCTCCCATAACCCCTCACCATTTTATAATTAATTTCTCTCTTCCTCACGCGCACGCTGTCTGTAAAACCAATCTGTCCACAAGACCAATAAGAACTCTTGAAAGCAAGTTCCCTCTAACCACCAAACATAACTCTTGCTCATAGCTGCCCCCTTAAAATGTAAATGCAATTCTGAAAAGCAACAGATGTAGCTCTCTTCTACATATCAAAAGTGTCGGCAGGAAAGTTATCTAGCTAGGATTCTAAAAACAAAAAGGGCCTCTGTATATGTCTAAAGATCTAGGTAGGAACTCCGATTGTTCCTCTCATTACATAAAAAAATAACACCTGAAAGTAAGTCCCACAAGTTGGCAACCTCGCTCAAATAAGGTACCATACAAGAATTTAGGAAAAGACGAGTATCATAAAGGCCCGCTTTATACTACTTCTCAACTGGAAATCAGTAATTGCTGCAGACACCCAAAATTTGACAGTATAGCAATTCATTTCGAGAAACTAAGGGACAACACAACATTAGGATTCATCATTCACTCCAGCATGAGGATACCAAATAACGACGCTGTCTGCAAATTGTGAAAGCTAAGAGAAGAACATGGACTAATATTACAGTAAGAGATTGAGTACACACTCACCATCATTTACAAATACTACTGCAAATTTGCAAATATGCAACCAAGGGTGCCAAAATTAGCTACCATGCCAAAAGGAGAGGGAAAAAATTGTATACAGAAAGAATTGAGCTCAGAAGCTTCTACCTAGATAGCAAAAGAACCTACACAGAGTGATGCAGACCTGTAAAAATGTGCAGTCACATGGGGTGGCCAGAGGAGATCCAAACCGATGACTGGATATACCCAGAGGGCCCTTCTAGGGGTTAATGTTGCACTCTCGCAAATACACATGATCATAATCTACATATTTTGCCCAATAGCCGCGATACTTGGGTATACCTATCTCAAGCCATGGTTTCATGTTGCCATTGTAGTGTATAACAGCTGCTCGTTCAATTTCTCTTTGGTTGACATTGGGGTTATAGCCGAGGCCTAACACATGCCAAGATCGTTCTAGGGGATGAGTCCGTTTCCAGAAAGTAATGAGGCCAGGTGGCAGGGTCCCTAACTTCCACAACAATCTGTCACGGTTCTGCACACAAATAACTTTTCAGAACTAAGGACAAGACAAAAATGACGAGAGTAAAAAAATCTCCACCACAGCATTGGAGTACAAGTTCGCATGAACATATTTCAAATTTCATGTGCAAAAGAATGCATGCCAATGTCCTAAACTGAACTAAAAGCACAACTAGCTGTAGTTGAAGCACCCATTTAATTTAAGATTTCTTCTGGATCACACTCCTTAAAAGAAAGACTTCAAGTGCGTCACTTACCAGCTTCTGCCATGTGTGATATACACCAGTGATATTTTGCTTCTTCCATTCCTCCAAATCAAATATATTCATTCCATATGCCCATCCACATGCACGAGGGTCAAAATTCTTTGAGATGAGAGGATTTGAGAAGTTGAGATATCGATCAAAACGATGAAAGTTTTCTCCACAAGTCTCTACAGCACCATTTACTTTACCCTTCAAATCAAGGGACCAAAGGCCAGTAAGATCCTTCCGTACCACTATGTCATCATCTAAGAAAAGCACTTTGTTGAGCCTTGGGAAGATCTCAGGTAGATAAAAGCGCAGATGGTTCAGGATGGATAAGTACTTTGGGTTTCTGTACTTCAAATTAGAATCTGAATTAGTGCGATGAGCCCTGAAGTAATAATCTATCATCGATTGAGAACCCAACTGCTTGAGAACAGGACTGTAACTGGAATTTAACCAGGTGAACTCTTCTATATTCTGAACCTGAATAGTGGCTTTGCCTGGTGGATTTACTAGGAACCACATTCGCAATGCCACATAATTAAGCCTATCAGTAACAATGTGAAACACATGCTTTGAAGGGTCCTGCAAATAATTAAAGTTAACGAAATAAGTTTGAGGATATCAACTAAAAGCAAAGCCTTTGGAAACAAAACTGAGAATAGATAACCTTTAAAAGAAGGAGAAGAGAAGGGGTACTTTTTTTTTTTTTTTTTTTTCTATACCTTAACATGAGTGATAGTGGAGTTTACAACAACTGCTGCTGCCAGAATATTATCTGAGAATAAAGCATAATGATACAGTTTAGGGTCTTCTAGTTTCTCTTGATTCAGAAATTGTTGCTCAGAAGAATTCAAGCCATAGTACTCAGTAGTCAAGCGTAGTGGAAGACAGTGTAGGCCCCTAGGAAGCGTCTTTGCTGTTAATTGTGTCAAGAACAAAGCCTGCTTTTTATGCACTCGGAACTGCTCTTCGGTTGAGTGGAGCATAGCCCGAAGCTTCTTAACCACAGTAGCACAGTCATCCTGCATCTGATTGGCTTTTGCCAATGATTGGTCCATTGCCTTCCATTTTTCATGGGAACTGCAGTATTGATTACCATATTCATGTCAAACAAATGCAAAATTGAAAGTAGAACATCTAAATAAAAATATAAGAAATTGCATGATTGTGTCTATGTGCAAGTGTGTAACAAATGTTTAGTCAGCCATCAATATTAACATGTTTAAACAGAAACTTACCTCTTCGGCAGGTCAGAATCTTTAGTTGCATCTCCAAGTACACGTTGAACTTCCTTTATCCGCAACCGAAGCTCCCTTGTTAAATGAGGATTGTTCTTTGTGGCTGGAAGAGAAAGGTACACCTTTGCCCTGATAAGTTGATCTCTGAGTTGCCGCACACGAGCATCTGGCATAGGTGTTTGAGCCATCTGTTTATCAGTTTTAGACTTGGAGGCCTCTTTGTCATTGACCACTCCAGAAGTGAGAGCAGATTGCTGTTCAAGCTAGCAAAATTAAAATAGAAATTTTTTAAGACCAGTAGATTTGAAAGTTCCGTTCATTTCAACCCAAAAAAAATTCCCATTCTTGTTATCCTGACTCAGAGGAAATTTAAGAAGCACACTTTGAATTGGAATACTACAAGGCTGGTCATAAGACAAGTTACTGGAGAATACAAATGCTGATGACACTATTTAATCAGAATGAGTCTCGATTTGACTGGATAATCAAAATGAAGCTCAGCAAGTATCCATTACATAATTTCATCCAATTTTGAATGTAGATTTTAGGCTAGGAAAATTGAAAGAATTTGTTCTTGAAATGGTAATATTGGAACTGCAGCTATTATTGGAAGGAATTGTGACCCAATGGAGGAATATTCTACACGTATGGATTGAAGTTAGAGTGTTGCATCTGATAGTTGACAAGAACTCAGATAGTTTTGGGACGACTATGACTAATTCCAACAGCAGAGATAATTGGTGGATGGAGTAGACTGCAGCAGAAAATAAAATACTGAATATCTCCAACAGACATCAAAATCAATGGGTCGTCACAAAACCAATCAGTCTTGAGGCATTAACATAAGCATTAAAAGCATTCACAAATGCATTTCATACCTTTATTTAAAAAAAAAAAAAAATCAGCCAAATGACTTTTCTGCGCACGCGTCACTTTTTTGATCGAATAGAGAAAGTAAAACAAATGACCAGGAAATGAGGGATAGATCGAGAAATGTACCCCATTTTGAGGTGGGATTCTTTTGAGACCCATTTGCTTGCCAGCTTTCGGAATTGGCTGCCGATCAGCGGTGTCAGTGACCTGTCTAATGGTAGTTTGAGTCTGGGATTGAACAGAGTCGTCGGTGGCAGATAACACCCTAGCAGATTTATGTTC
Source organism: Omphalea diandra (assembly GCA_949677035.1). Classification (NCBI taxonomy): domain Eukaryota; kingdom Viridiplantae; phylum Streptophyta; class Magnoliopsida; order Malpighiales; family Euphorbiaceae; genus Omphalea; species Omphalea diandra. The sequence goes on along the minus strand of CATIWR010648392.1, from coordinate 4,481 downwards.
CTTTGAATCTGGCAAATCCAAATCTAACCATAATATAACAAATAAGTGAAAATTGGTCCCATAGAGAAGTTCTTTTTTTTTTTAAAAAAAAAAAAAAAAAAGTAAGAAATGCATACCCTGAGATGATGCATGTGGAATAGGAATGGTGGTAGCGGAATGAGTGGAGTTATCCGAATACACAATTCCCATAGGCTCTTGAAGCGCAGCAGACGACTCCTGAAGCCGAAGAAGGAGAGATTAATAGAATGAGATGTGCAAATTAGAATTTTTTTTAAAATAAAAAAAAGAAGAAGAGGAAGAAGAAGAACCTGAGGTAACACATTGAGATGATGCCTGTTATCACCCGGAACAGTCTAAAAAAGAAAGTTAAAAATGTGAGATTTAGATGAAAAATGAGGAAAGAATAAGAGGAAATTTTATATGAAAAGAAGGAAAATTTGCTGAGACATACAAGAGGCGTCACATCTTCGAGAAATTCGGGTGCAGCTGCAGAGATTCGTTAACATGTTAAAGAAAAGATATTTAAAAAAAAAAAAAAGGAAATGAAAGCAGAAGAAAGGAAGTTAATACAAGAGGAAAGGTTGAAGGCGGCGAATCTGTCGGTGTAGAGAACAATCGGAGCAAGTACAGTAACAAAAAGCATCCCAACCACCAAATTCCTCATCACCATCTTCTTCTTCTTCTTCTTCTTCTCTTAGCTCTGTTGATTTCAATTTTGAAATGAACAGAAAAAAAAAAAAAAAAGGCAAAGAGCAGTCGCCGCTACCAAAAAAGGGCTCCCATTGAACAAAAATAAACGGCCTTTTAGATAAAGGATTGTATAATTAAAGGCATTGGAAATAAGTAAGAACACAGAAGAAAAGCAGCTACACACACACACACAGCATGCGGCGATGATGAATGGATAACAGAAAAGTTTTTTTTTAAATTTTGCTTTCACTCATAAAATTCACTGTTTGTTTGCGTTGTCCGCTACTCAATAATTGACTTAGTAAATATACTAAAAACGGAAATATTTTTATATATGATTTATTAAAATTAAAAAATATTACTTAAATATTATAATTGTAAATGTAATATCAATAATAATAATAATAATAATTTTAATTGACTTAAATCCACAACCTACAATACTATCAAAAAGATATGTAAAATGATTAAACATTTGTTTGTAGGGATTTAAAACTTAATTAAAAAATTAAAATTTTAAAAAATAAATTAAATTAAATCAAACTTTGATATTTAATCAAATCAAACAAAATTAAATTATTTTTTATTTGATTTAATTTTTTTATGTTTTTAATTTTACATTAAATTATAATTATTTTATATTATATGTTTGAATAATACACTCATATTTCACATAAATCCTAGTAAAAAAATTTTTACTACAAAAATTTAAATATTAAATTTTATAATATATTTAAATATTTAATATTAATTTTATAATATATTTAAATATTTAATATTAAATATTATCATTTTAATTTGATTTGATTTAATTAAAAATTTTTATTTAAAATTGAACTAAATAAAGTGAATGAAATTTCAAAAAAATAATCAAACTAGCTTAAATCAAATAAATTTATTCAATTCAAGTTTCTTTTATTTGGAGATTTTGCTCACTTAATTGTTTGTGTACAATAAGGTCAAATTTTATTGTGAGGATTGAATGAAATTTTTTTTAAAAAAAAAAAATGGAGAAAGGAGGCATAATTAGTGGCTTCTCTATTAGAAGTGGGCATTCTGTTTAAATTAAAATTGATAAAAAAAAAATTAAAAATCAAATTTAAAATAATATAAGTTAAACTGAACTAATAGATTTATAAATTGAATCAAACTGATCTAATTTGATATAATTACGTTTCCATTTCCATTTAATTTGAATCAAATTTTTTTAAAAATAATTTTTAAAATATTTTAAAATAAATAATAATTTTATAATATATTTAAAATATTTTTAATATAAAATAATAAATTTTTATATTTTTGATAAAATTTAATCATTCTGACTTGATCTAATATAAGTTTAATTTAATTTTAAATAAATTTAATTTGATTGGGCTTAATCAAAATTTTTTATTTAAAAATTGAATAAAATCAAAACAATCAAACTCTTTAAAAAAAAAAGTTGAAAGAAACAAAAATTAATTTAAATAAAATAAAGTCAATAATATAAGTTATTAAATTTCCATGGATAGCGGCTACCAGTATTCTCGGTTACAAAGGCAACCGTAAAAAACCGCTGCAACCTCATCCGATTATTGTTGTAATATTGTTACATATCTCAAAATTATGTCAAGTATTTGTTTGTTTCTACCCTTATTATTATTATTATTATTATTATTATTATTATTATTATTATTATTATTATTATTATTATTAATGCAAATATATACAAAAAAATATGCTCCACAGATGCAAGAAAGTATCCATAAAAATTTATTGTAAAGCGAAAGTGTCGGCACAACGCTCGCGGCCGCCTTTTCTCTCCGGGTACCACACTTTTATTATTAACCTTCAAAATTATTAAAATAAATCATTTTATTATCAAAATAATTAATAAACTATATAAATAATTTAACACTTTATATTGTAACATTTTTTTCATATAACACTTCTAAAGTTACATATTATATAATTTGTCAATCACTTTATGTAATTTTAATTTTAAAAAATATTGTTCAAAATCAAAAACAAAATATACATGAGCATTGAATAAATTACATCCATAATTACCAACTTTACATAGAAAATATTTAAAAATAACAAAAACAATTAGCTGTATATTATTTCCTTATTGAATATTCTATCTATCTTCTAAAATATGAGAATAATAATTTATTTTGGATAATTTTTTTCTTTAAAAGATTATCTAAGATAGTGATATTATTATTATTATAAAATTAATAAATGGCATATATAATTTTGTTATAATTTTAATATATAATTGAGGCAATTAAGACTGAATTATGTAAATTTTGATTTTTTCCATTGATTACTATTATATTTTATGATTTTTTTAGAATTTTATACTTTTTTATTATATATTAATAGCAATTAAGATCAAAATAATTATGAAACATTTAATATTTGATATTCATTACTAAATTAGTTATGATAACTTAATTAACTTTCAAAATTAAATATACCATATATTAATGTTGAATAGTTAATTTTAATTTATATATAATAAATAATTATAATTTTTATGTAAAATTTGTCGACACTATTCATTCTAAAAAATATATTTTAATTTTAAAATAAATTTTATTTACATAAAATTAATATTTGTAATTTCATAAAATAAAAGAGTTTGATAAATTTAGAGAAATTAATAATTCGATTTTAAGTTTATAAAGTCTTAAAAAGATTCTATAGATATTCTTTTTCTTATGTTAATTCCAGCGTGATAGCATTATGTGGAAGCTTGCTTTCAAAAGTGTGTCACAAATGGCTTGACCTGATTGGCTCATTGGTGTAATCTGATCAATCCCTCTTTTTTCTATCCTTTATTTTATCCAATACAATGCTATTTAATGTTGTGGGAATAAATTTTACTTGATTATTTTTATTTTAATTCCATTCCTTTAAATCAATTTAAAGAAAAATCATAAAGAATAAACCTTATTGGATTCAACTTATAAATATTTTAAAATAAATATTTTAGAAAAATGATAATTATGAACGAGTGATACTAGCCTTTTATAGATTTGATTGATTAATAACCAATGACAAATTTGATTCTTTCTAAATATTAATTTATTTATTATTACTGATGCTATCATTATTTATTATTACATAAATGGTAGATTATGTCTACTGATATTATTATCAAGTTCTACACTAGTTCTCATTTTTATTTTATTTGCTATTATTATCATTATTGTTGTTTTTATTTATTATACCTATGATAGGCTTTGTATCTTTTACCATTCATATTTATTTATTATCTAGTTATCTGGTTATTTATTTATATTCATAATTATTGTCTAGTTATCTCTAGTTATGATTATAACAATTATTATTTTTCAGTTATTTAAACATTTATTATTTTTAGTTATTTTTATTCCTATTTATCATATTTTCATTTTGATTTATTCATTTTTATTTTTATTTTTACTTTTATCATTCTCCTAATTTATATAATTATCTTTAGCATCTGGTTTATTATTATTGTGTTGGAAAACAAACTTTTATTCTTGCAAGATATATATCTATTTTATTTTGATATTATTTACTTCTCATTTTCATTTTCTTGTATATTTTATTTTTTACCATTCAATTTATAATTATTTAATTTTTCTTATTTTTATTTTAAATGTATTAATAACTCTCTCTCCAATTAGTCTACAACTTAGTTTATATATATATATATATATATATATATATATATATATATATATATATATATATATATATATATATATATATATATAAAAAATAAAAAAAAAAAAGACAAAAATATATAAAAAAATAAA
>CATIWR010648249.1:0-19367 GCA_949677035.1 Omphalea diandra | reverse complement strand
TAACGTTTAATTTAAAAACTAATGTTCAATATTTAAAAAATATAACTCAATGTATAAATATATTTTTTTAACGTTTAAAATATGAAAACCAATGTTAGATTTTTTTTAGTATTAACATTATATTTATCATTATATAAATTTTTATTTCATATAAAATCAATTAAATTATAAAATAATTATTTTTTAGCATTATACAATATAATTATATATCTTAATGTTTTCTTGAATAAAGGGTAAAATAGAAAATATATGAAATAATATTTTTCTTTCCTTCTATATTTTGCTTTCCAAACAAGGGAAAATAAATTTATTTTCCTTCCCCTCCCTTTTATCTAAACATAAAGATGAAAAATAAGGAAAGAAAATAAAATTTATTTTCCCTCGTTATTTTCTTTTCTCCTTGCATTATTTTCACAAAATTAGGGTAAAAGAACAATGGGCAAGGGAATGATGATATAATTATTAATTAAATGATAATATGAAATAATACTAAAAAATGAATGTCTTTTTCTAATTCTTAAAATGAAAATAATTGCTTATTTTAGTAAATGATTTTATATTTTCTCTTTTTTGTAAATTTAAAATGAAAAATTATTTTTCTTAAGTAATCACGTCCATTGTTTTTAAAATAAAAATCAAAATAAATAATTTCAATTGAAAGAGTTAGGAAGATAAATCAGTTTCAAGCTTTCCTTTTAAGATTTTTACACCTTGGAAAAACCTGAAATTGTAGCGTTAATTAAAAGAAATAATTTTACTTTTTAATATAATTTAAAATTTATATTAATAAAATTCAAACTCTAATATTTATTTTAGATACTTACATCTCTTACTATTAAATTAAAATATCAATTATTTAATATATTTTCATCAAATTAAAAGTTTCAGTTTTTATACCACAGATTATTTAGTAAATCTAACAAATAAAAAGAATAATGCATGTTACATTTTTAAACATATAAAATTCATCTGAAAAATATTTTAAAAATCTCATGATGCTTATATAATAAAAAGAATAGTCCAGCAGAGACGCTTGGCTTGCCCAAGCAGTAATAATAACCTCATAATCTAGCCTTAATAGTATCTTTCTCTTCTTTTTTTTTGTCTTCATTTTTTCACCATAATCTTCATATTCTTCTTTCTTTTTCAAATCCACAATGTTCTCATCTTCATATTTTTGGTACTGTATTAAACAATTAGTACCAAAGAAAATTAAGCAAACAATTAGTAAAAATTATGAAGGCTATTAACAGGTGTGGGCATAATTAATTTGCGGTATTGATTTTTAGAGGTTTTTTTTATTAACATTAAGATAATTAAAATACGTATAAGCAAGACAAGAAGAGAAATTTTTGTAAGTTTAACATTTTAGAGTAGTCTCAAATAACCATCAAGAATGAGACAAAACATGATTGCATGGAAATAGAAATGAAGATCAAAAACCACTCTTGAATGTTGACAATAAATTCTTGGTTACTAAAATACATTCTTGGTTATTAACTCTGTTGCAAATTTTTGCTACTGTAGTAAGATACAAAATCTGAAAGTAACCAAGAATAAAAATATGAAGATACCTCATGTTCTTTATTGTATTTATTTCAATTGTTCTTGGGATTTTGACACCTTTAGTGTTTTGATTTTTGATAATTTTTGTGCTAAACACACGTAAAGATGGAACAATCCTGAACTTAAGTGCCTTAATGTACCATGGAAAGATGGAACAATGCTGAATTAAATGCCTCAATACATCACACAAAGAATGACATCTCACAATACTTGAAACGTTAACTCCTTTTTTCCTTCTTCCTTTAGATCACTAAGTAGTAGAATTTCCAATTGAAACAGTTGTAAAGGTAGTTTTTAACCTTTATAATTGCAGTCGGCTTTAGAAATAGTTAAACAACACATTGTGACATGGTCAACACATTTCTCTTAATTATCTCATAGTCAAAAACAATAAAAAAATGAGATTTTGTTACTCACATGTGACTGTTTTGATTGCAAAAACATTGTAGAAGAGCTTATGAACTTGAGCTTAGGTAGGCATATCTTTGTCAATTCACTGTATTAATTTGTATTTTGGTTTTATTGATGAATGTTGACATAACAGGATGGCAAGCCTTATGTCTTGAATGGAGTTAGACAAACAAAACAGCTTCTACTTGATGACACGTATGTTTTTTAATTTATCAACATACATATAGCATTATCTAGCTTTGTAGTTGTTAAACTCTAAAATCACATCATGTCCAAGTCTGCCACTAAGGAATATCTCCCTATTTCTGGATTGCTAGCAGACACAAACAATATCTCTTGTGAGTCTCTTATATCCTCTTCTATGATTAATCAAGCGCTAAATGCTAAGATCTAGCGGGATATAGAGAAGAAGGTTAAATTGCTATAAGATCAGTTTGATGAGATGAGGAGTTTAATTGCAATTTTAGCTAGATTATCACAGGTGCCTTTATCAGGTACAAATTGGGGTGCCCTTACATCAACTTCAGATGATCCTCCTGCGATTATTCCATTTGCGGGTGACTTGCCAACAAATGGACCTTTAGTGTATTATTTTATTTTACTTTTTAATTATGACTTTTAGTGTACGGTTTTACTATACTTTTTAATTATAAAACATGGGATGATAACTTTAATTATACTTTTTCTTTTTAAACATGAGATTGAATATACGTTTTCTTTATTCTAATCATAGGATATTATAATTTCATTTCATTTTAATGTTTCTCAATATGAATAAATATTATTAAAAATTAATTAAATAACATTGATAAATAATAAAATAATATTAATAATAAATAATTTATAAATAATAAAAAAATATTAATAAATAAACACATAAATAAATTTTAATATTTTTAAATAACTTTAGCGACTATAACGGATAGTAGCTAAATAATCTCAATTTAGCTACTATATACATGGTAGTACCTAAAAAAGAGACCTTAGTGACTACAAGAAGTAGCAGCTAAGTAGCATTTATTTAGTTACTACATTACTATTAGTAGCTGAATTATTGCCCTTAGCGACTACACAACGTAGTCGCTAAAATGACAACTTAGCTACTATATAGGTTGTAGCTAAACAATTGCTAATTCAGTCTCCATAGTCGCTTCTACTTATAATTAGCTACTACATTTTAAGGTCTTAACTAGTACATTTTGTAGTCGCTAAATAAATGACTACATTTTTGTAGTAGTTAAATATCTATTATTTAATCATTAAATTCAGCTTAGGTACTAAGAAAATAATAACTACATAGTGTTAGTCGCTAAGAGTTTAGCTATTACCAAAATAAGGCTTGACTATTACTTTTTTGTAGTAGTTAATACCAAATAAGGCTTAACTATTACTTTTTTGCAGTAGTTAAATCCCTTTTTTTTTTTTTTTGTAGTGAAAGAGCTTAACACTCTTCATGTTTTGTGTTTGAAATGGATTTTCTTTTACAAAAATATTGATGATATAAATAATACTAAACTAATAATTCAAGTCTTTCTCAGGCAATATATGCAAAATAGAAAAGAGATGAGAAGGGAGTCTAACCAGATATTCAATCTGATTAAGTTAGATTTATTATCCAAGAGTAAGAGCAACAGTGCGAGATCGAATCAATGAAATACCTATTTAAAGGCTTTTTATATAACGATTCAAATGGAATATCCTTACTAGATGAGAATGAGTCATATTTCTTAAAGTGAATGATGCTTCTTAAAGTATATGATACTTATGATGTGTATGATACTTTTGAAGTGTATGATACTTCCTGAAGTGAATGATTTTTCCTAAAATATATGATACTTTCTGAGGTGGATAACTATAAATAAGCTGAAGAGCCATATATATGGGCTAAGCTAGGTTTGCAATAAATTATTGGCCCAAATATGATCAAATTAGACTTATGATAAGAAGAGTCGCCTAACCCATAGTGTCAACCTGGCTTTGACAAGTAAGATGAGTCTAGCCCATATTAATTAAAGTAATATAATATGTCCCCATTTAGTAAGATTCTGTTTACATCTCAATATAGAAAAATGCATATGATAATGCAAAGAATATAATTAAGCTAAGAAACATAAAGAAAGTATGAGATATCATTTAATGAGGCTAATAAGGGAAACTAAAACTTCAAAATTATAGTAAGATCATCTTGTTACCATATGGTAGACAACCATGTGATCACAGGTAGGCACTATTAATCGAGAAAATCTTAATTGTGCCTCTTCGGATAACCATAACCCCTTTCCCCCATCTTCTATTTAGAATCTATAAAATGGGAAAAAAGAAACATAAGTATCAATGTTGCGCTATCTAGCAAAAAATTAATTTACAACAATAAAGAATATAAGGGAAGACGACCACTGTGTTGCTACAGTAAAATCAAAATACAAGGTTTTATTTTGTTTTATCTTTTAATTTTAGTTTGATTATTTGAGAAATGGACATAACGCCAACAACTTCCCCTTTTTACAACCATATGCATTGTCGAATGCTTATCTCTCCTCTCTATTGTTAAACATAGAGGAGGTGTTATATACTGAAAGGATGTCACTAGAGCAATAATAAGAAGAACCAATAGAGGTTGAGTTGAATGTAAAGGAAGGGAATGCAGATATACTAAGTGCAGAGGAAAAAGGGTGCAAGAGAGAAATAAAGCCTCTTGAAAGAGGGCATAAAAGGAACAAACTAGTTCTGGTAGAGACAATGGGGAAAGTAATCATTGAGTCTCAGAGGAGAAAAGAGAATCTCTGAGCATAAATTTGAGAAAATCATATGAAAGTACATTATTCAAGAAGAATACAAGCTAGAGGTATCAAATGCAAATATGAGGGCATGTTATCTTTTAAAGTCAAATCAATTCATCGACTTGAAGGTAGGGATCAAACTTCCTATACCCAAATTCATTTGGGAGGTGTTAGAGACATTCAAGTTAGTTATAACACAAATACAACAAACAAAATCAGTATGCTAATAGAGGCATAACTATTAGCTTGAGAGAAGAAAATAGATATCATAGTAGGCATGATGAAATAAGTGTAAACTATCATACTACGAGCAAGGGACGGTCAATGTTATATAACTTCCAAACCTGGCATGGGTCTTTTCAGTCACTACCCCTCTTCAATAAAAAAAGGGAAGTACAAGTTCTTCATAGTAACTTAAAAAAAGAAGAAATGAAACTTTCCTTAAGATAGTTGAGTAAGGAAAAGTGAGAGATTTCAATTATAGTGTTAGAAGAAATGAAGAAGCAAGCAAAAAAACTTTAAGTTGATGTAGAAGATATAGTAGATCTCATAAAGTTGATAGAGAAACACTATCCAAGAAGATAATTATATGATATTTTTTATTAACTCAGACTATAAGTTATGTAATGATGCATATTAATGCCTTTGTATTTTGTAGATAAGGACTTTAAAGCCATCAAAGAAGAAATGGCTAGGCATAAAGCAGTTCGAGCTATGCAATAAAGACCTAACACCTAAAGATCCTAAGTGAAGATGGCTGCAAGAAAAAAAGGATTGAGAAGACTAGAAGCAAATGAACTTTAAAAATTGGAAGAGCCTAAGCTACCTATTTGATTTTGAGGTAAATGAGATAATGGAGAAGGAAGACGAACTGCCTCTATCAAAGATGACTCGAGTGGAAGTATAAAAAGTTGAGTCAAATGAAGAGCTATTTAAGTTGTCAAGGAATTTTCTTTATTACTCTAAGCATAAGGGCTTTTTAAAGAGTAAATACAAAGATGGGTGTTCACTAAGCCATTCTATGGTTAGCAAATACTAGGAAGAATTTATATTCTACTTAAAGATGAGGAATAGTTAAAACATTTATCTAAAATTGGTTATTCAAGCCAACACTATAAGAAGGGGTGTAATTAGTGAGGGAATCTCATGACAGATTACTATCCGTAGCTAATTCCCAGTGGATTAATGAGGAACAGGCGAAAGGTAAACTTAACGTCAAACCAACAAGGGTTTGGAAATGAAAAGTGGTGATGAAAAGTGGATCTATAATTGATCCATCGCTAAGTTCATGCCATGCTTTGGTGCGATACAATAATGATGGAATAACAAGGTTTTGATGAGAAATTCTAGTGATGGATACTGAATACATTATTATTTATTAGCAAGAATTGACGCCAATTAAGTATGGGTCAGTAGCAAAGGAAAAGCCATCGCTAATTAGTGACAGATTGGTTGTCTATTGCTAATGTGCCAGTGATGTTTAGTGATGAAACTGTTCGTCATTAAGATGAAACTTTGCTCACTAAGATTGGTTGAGGGAACTCAATGATGGGGTGTATTTGTCGCTAAGTTTTTAATATTAAATGACAATAAAATCATGTCATTTCACTTATTCTTCATGATGGATTATCTGTCACTAAGAAAAAAGAATGAAATGGCATGAATTTTATGCCATTTCACTCATCTTTCACCTTTCTTCTTCTCCTCTCATACTACATTTCTTCATTCTCTATTGTCTCTCACTCTCACTATCTCTCACTTGATCTTTCACTCACTATCTCTATCTTGCACTATCTTCTTCTCTTTATCTCTAGACTATATAATTTCTTAGCTCTCTCTTTGTCTGTCGAGCAATTTTTATCATTATGTTGACTCTCTCTCGCTTCCTCAGTCTCTCATTATGTTGTTGCCTCTCTAGCATTCCCATTTTCCCTTACTTGATCTCTATCTCTATCTTTTTATTTGCTAAACGAGGCAAATATTGGTTTTATTTTCAAATGTTAGGGTTTTCAAATGAGAAATGTGAAATTAATTTTTTTTTTAATCCAATTGTTGTTCCTTTGAAAGCTCCATTATTCTTGCTGGTACTTTGAAAATCCAACTTTGTTTCTTCAAAATCAACAGGTAATATTGATTTGGATAATGTGTGTTTATGATGTTTTCTCTTTTCGTTTATCCTTGTTCCTTACAGCTCTTATTATTTTCTCTAATGTTATTATAGATTGTTTCTACAGATTCACATGTGATTCCACATTTTTTGTTTGTGGCTTGTTTTGAGCTGTTGGGAAAATTTCTTCTTGTGTTTGTTCTACTGCTCGTCAGGTATGTAACTTTTCTTTGATTCAACAATAATGTTTATTTTAATTATGGAAGATTGATTTCCAAATTTGAGAGATGGGTTGGCAACTGATTTGTGAATTTCGTTGATCTCAGAGTTTTGAATTGAATTGTGGATTTAAATTTGAATTTATGGTTTTATGGAATAGAAAAAGTTTGTTATCGTAGCATTGACCACTTCTACAAATGGCTTGAGGTAGAGGCTTTTGTGAATATCACCTTAGCTAAAATTCTTAAATTCTTTAAGAATTATAACTTATTGCTTTGGCATTTTATGAATTCTCGTTACTAATAATGAAAAATAATTTGACAATTAGCAGTTTAGGATTTACTGCTCCGATCTAGCAATTGACTTGAGATTCACCTTGGTAGCTTATCTCTAAACCAATTGCACAATTGAAGTCACAAACCACATTATTCTACAAGGCTAAAGAAGAGGCTAAAAGATGCTCAAAGTTCTTAAGTTGTACAACTTATCATATACTATAGGCCTTTCGTATAACTTCATGAACTATTGTTGAATAAACACCTTTATCTTTAATGTATGGAACTAAAGTTGTGATCTTAGTTGAGATAGGGATCTCTTCCTATCAGGTTCGACATCATGATGTCAAGAAACATAAGGTTAAGCTATGCCTTAACCTTAGTTTCCTTTATAAAGAAAGAGAAAAAGTTGTCATCTAGATAGTGGTTTATCAATAACAAGTAACTCGATTCCATGATAGATGAGTCAAACATCAAGATATCAAGGAGGGAGACGAAGTCTTAAAAACAGTTTATGTTACCAAGGATGACTTTAGTGTTGGCAAGCTCACAATAATTAGGAAAGACCATTTAAGATTATTAAGGTAGCTAGCCCAATTATAAACAAATTAGAAGCTCTGGATAGCGGGACTATTAGCTAGCCCAACTATAAACAAATTAGAAGCTCTGGATAGAGGGACTACTCCTTGCATAGGAATATGGATAATCTTAAAAAGTATTTTCATTTAAATAACCACGGGGCTTTTTTTATAATAAGGCCTTATGCTAAAGTTAATAAGAATAATTTAAGCCTTTAATCCTTGTAATTTGTCTCACAATCTAATTTAATTAGAAGTTGTTTCCCCATCATTTAATTTATGAGTTTATGATGACAATTTGAATAAAAAAAAGCTTAATATTTAATTAGATGGTCAAGCCATTCCAAGAGATATGTACCAAGCAAAAAAAAAGCTCGTAGATTGCTACATATAGGTTAATGATATGGCTAATGAAAACCAATAATAAGACCTATGAGCTTGAAAACCTATTTAGTAACCTTATAACTTAGCAGTCATATTTCGAAAATGTTCTAAAGCATGTAACGACTTTTAGCTTGGTATTATTTGAGAATACTCAAAGCTTTAATCATTCACAATACCCATTAACTCGACATAATATGATACATTTCAATAGTATCAAAGTTCATAAAGTCATATTACCTAACTTAAGTTTGAAATCCTAACTCTAAAATTTATTAATTTATATGTTAATGGTATGACAATTCAATTTCAACTTGGTGCCTTTTAAGGATAATTAGTTACATGCAACTCAATGCTTGATATTAATTTCATTATACAAGAAATAAAAAAAAATAGGAACAAAGACATAAAGCATCAAAAGACATGTTCCATTTACTTAGAATTTTCCTCCAGAAACAGTCAAGGTAGCTTGGTATAGTGCAATAAGGAAGTTATTCTTCCTTTTCATTTTCCTTATCATCATTGAGGAAAATGTTCTTTACAAAGTCATATTCTATGCCTACAAATTGTTTAGCTAGCTCACTTTATGTTATAAACAACGAATATCCTATCTATTTCCTTAATGGCTAGAGCTTAAGTGTCCACATCTTTTTATTTCTAAGCAACTTCCTTTTGTTGCAACTAGACCACAACCTCTTATAGTTTCTTCTCTATGCTTATTAACTTGGCATTCATATCTTGCTCAGTTTTTAAAGTGTTATTAGCATCGATAAATAATTGCTCCTTTCTTATTTTGTTAAGAGCTTTCTCATAGTCTTTCATTAATAAAGGTAAGACCCACTTTAATGTCATTTAGCTGCTATTATAACCCAGTTATATTCTTAGTTTCTGCCTCCACCTCTTTTAGACGTTTTCTTTAATATAGCTACTGCGACCACAACCTATATAAAGATTAATAAATTATTTTATATTTCTTATAAGTTATCCAAACATTATAAGTATACCTTAAGGATCGAGATCCTCACTTGCACAATTAGTTATCTCATGAATAGGTGCTCTAATTACTCTTTGTCATAAGGAAGGATGTAGAGACTACTCAAAGTTTTATTGATCATAGGGTTATTTAGAGAACAACCCTCTTTATATTTGTTTTTCAAATAACCTTAGAGGTTAAGGCATCTACTTGGATTCCTTGGGAGCATCATAAGCTCCTCCTCTAAGTCCACATCAATAAGTTCATTGGCTCAAATCCTTCTTAACTATTTATTAGTTTGCTCACCTTTGCTTCTTCTTTACTCTTTTTGTGCCCTACTATCTTTTTCACTCGCCACTTTTGTGCAAATGCAATACCTTTTCTAACCTAGGGGACTTGTTTTTGCTTTACCATCTCCTCCTTAATTGCTTTCATAATCACTTCTATATTAAAAACAAAAACATACATATTAAATATACATTAGTTTATAATGCAAAGTTCAATTTAACACAGAGACATTACTTAACTGTCTGATTAGATGATAACTCTCGATCTATTTAATAAAGTTTATAAACCTCTTTACTTTTGCTTAGGTGTTCCTCAGCATGTCTTTATCCTATTCTGACATGATGATGTTAATTCTCCTTTCCTCTTTAGTTATCTACCACTTTGAAAATGTTACTTTCCCATTACAAGTTACAGTAAAGAATTAGTGTTTTCACTTATTGATTGAGAATGAAAGGAGGTTGAAATAGTCCATGTTTGATTTTGAGTTCACATACTAGTGATCCTTCAAGCTTAGTACATCACTGCATGCACTAGCTTCATCATTTTCATTGAGATTGGAGTTACCGGTTCATTAATATTTACGAATAGATTGCTTGAACTTTTCCTTCTTATTCATGAATTTTTTTTGTTCTTAATCACAGTTTTTATTTTCTTTGTATATGATTAATGTTTTTTCTCATTAATCATGAAAGATTTTGATACTTGAAAATGCTTGGATTGGGGGAGTTTAATAGAATATTGTAATTTGATTTGCTTTTTTCAAATTTGATTCAAAATAAGTACTGGATTCCAAACTTTCAAGTGCAATATCAATGATAATCTTTCATCATAAAATAATACTATAAAATTGATATTAAAATAATTTTATAGTTATATTGGATATTAAAATTAATATTAAAGCAATTTATAGTTATATTGGATATGAATCCCTTTTATAATTAAACACCTTGAACCATTAATAAGTGATGTTTTTATTGCGAGATTTAATGATTGTCATTTTAATGAGTCGATGTTCCCTAAATTGAGGAGGGAGGGAGGAGAAAATAAGCAATTAGAGAAACAAATTATATGGAATGATCCATCATTAAATCATCTTGATCCTTATACTAAACAATATGAATTGGAAGTTCAAAGGATCATTTATTTGCAAAGTATTGCAAACCACTTGCCAAATGCATTTTGTGATCTAAAAAGAGTTATTAAATCTCATATGCCAAGTGAAAATGCTCCAATTATAATTAATGTCCTAACAGGACAACATGTTAATACTATAACAAATGAGTCCATGACACGCTAAAAATATGATAGGCTAATCGATTCTAAGGATAAGAATTCAAGAAAAGAAAAGAGAACAAAACAAACAAAGTGATAATTTCAAAATAATTGATACTCATGAAGAATCTATAATAGAAATGGATGAGCAAATAACCTTAGAAGAGGTTCAAGTACCTACAAAAAAAGATAACAAAGAGATCTCAATAAATTATATCACTTTAAGAAAAAGATGGGATCGAGATGAAACCGTTATATATGATATATTTGCATACACAGTAGCACCTGATATTGCAAAGAAAGTGAGGACATTGAGCCTACGTTCGTTAATGAATGTTGACATAGGGATGATTGGCCAAAATGTAAAGACGCAATCTAGGTAGAACTAAATTCACTTCAAAAATGCTAAATATTTGGACCCATTATTCGAACACTCAAAAGTGTGAAGTTGATAGGCTATAAATGAGTATTTATGCATAAATGTAAAGAGAAAAATGAAATTGTGAGATACAAAACACGGCTTATAGCCTGAGATTTCTCACAAGGTCTGGCATTGACGATAAGAAGACTTATTCTCTAGTTGTGGATGTAATTATGTTTAAATTTTTAATTAGTCTAGCAAGCTTAAAAGGACTTAATATGCAACTTATGGATGTTGTTGCAACTTTTTTGTATGGATCACTTGATAATTACATTTATATGAAAGTCCTAAAGGATTTAAAAATGCCTGAAGCATCCAATCCAAAACCTCAAGAAATGTATTCGATTAAGTTACAAAGGTCCTTGTATGAATTAAATCAATTTGGACGTATGTGACATAATCGTCTTAGTGAATATCTTTTGAGAGAAGGATATACTAACAATTTAATTTGTCCATGCATTTTTATTAAGAAAACAAAATCTAGTTTGCTTATAATTGTTATTTATATTGATGATTTGAATATCATTGGGACTCCTGAAGAGTTGATAGAAACAATAACATATTTAAAAAATGAATTTGAAATGAAAGATTTAGGAAAAATAAAATTTTGTCTTAGCCTACAGATTAAATATTTATTCTTTGGGATTTTTATTCATCAATCAGCTTATATTAAAAAGATATTAAAATGGTTTAATATGGATAAATCTCATCTAATGAGTTCTCCTATGATTGTTCTATCTCTTAATGTGAAAAATGACCTTTCCATCCTTGAAATGATAGTGAAGAAATTCTTGGTCTAAAAGTACCATACCTTAGTGATATTGGTGCATTAATGTATCTTGCTAATTGTGCAAGACTTGACGTAACATTTTTTGTTAATTTATTAGCAAGATATAATTATTCACCTACTTGAATACATTGAAATGGTGTTAAATAAGTATTTTATTATTTATGTGATACATCAAATATGAGATTATTTTATCCACAAGATTTGAAATCAAAATTAATCGAATATGCAACTCTAGCTGCAACATTTTTTAATCATGCTGAAACATTGGTCATTCATGAGACAAATCAAGAATGCATATGATTGAGATTTTTTATTCAACAAATCAAAGATACATGTGATCTTCCTTTCAATAAAGAAAGACCAATTGTGTTGTATTACACAATTTAAAGAAGGATACATAAAAAGAGATATAATCATGCATATTTTATTAAATTTCTTTTTCACACATGAATTTAAGTAACGAAGCATTTTAGATATGCATCAAATTTGATTCATTGACAACGTAGCAGATTTGTTTATAAAGACACTCCCTATAACAACATTCAAGAAGTTAGTGAACAAAACTGACATACATCAATTATAAGATCTTTGTTAGAGATTATGTATTCGTGAGAGGGAGATCGTTGTATGTTGTACTCTTTTTTCCTAAGCCTAGGCTTGCAAGATTTTAATGAGACAGTTTTATATTTCTACAAAAATAATATACTCTTTTGCCTTTACTAAGATTTTTTTTCTACAGGATTTTTTCTTAGCAAAGTTTTAACAAGTCATATTTTTTGTAATAGACATCCAAAAGAAGTGTTATGATAATATTATAAGGTTATGATAATATTGGGTGTCTATCTTTATCTCTATAGGTAGAAATTCTTATGAGATAAAACTTTATTTCTATCTCTAACTCTATAAACATTGACACTATAAATAGATGTCACCGTGAATACAATAATACACACAAAAATTATTCTTTCTTTTATTTTCTATTTTATTTATTTTTCTTTATTCTTTCTATATTTATAATAAATTTGATATTTCATGTATTTAATATTTATTTTGCTTGTGGATATTATATGACTAAAATGGAACAAAAGTGAGTTATAGTATTTTTTTTTTCATTGTTAAAATTATAAAGAGGAAAAAGAACTAAACTCAAAATACTTAAATTTCAGAAACATACATAAATTATTGTACTAAGCCATGTAAATTGAGTTGTAGTATAAATAACGTTTTTCTTGGTTATCGTGACATGATCCCCAAAATGGTTGCCCTATTTGTGCAATTCTACTTTCTGATACCTTCTAGCGGTAGCCCTATAATGCAGAAAAAAGAATTTTCCCACTTAGGGGCATTCCCACCCACTACTGCAGTGGCAGAGATAATGCTGTGTGCTTGTTATGCTAACTTCTTGTAACTAATCCAATATATTTAATACATTGCTTTTTCTTATTTAATATGTCATTTTCAAATTAATTTTTAATAATCATTATTTTATTTATTTAATTTTAGAATTTTCAATTTTTTTTTACTTTTAATTTTGTATTAATAACAACTAAAATTGAAATAATTATGAATATTTAATTTTTAGTATTAATTAATAATTTTATATTAAATTTTTAATTTTTAATTTTAATTTATATATAATAAATTTAACTTTAATATAATAATATTAAAAAGTATTTCATATATTAGATATAATTTTCTCAAAAAAATTTTATAAAATTTTTGAAATAAATTTTAATTATATGAAATTAATATTTGTGATTTTATACAAAATAAAAGAGTTGAATAAATTTATAAATCAATAGTTCAACTTATTCACATAAATTTTGAATATCTTTAACTAAATACAAAAATAAATAAGATTCCTTTTTATCAAAAACTAAATAAGAATCAAATTGCACATATTGTGATATGTTTTTAAATTTATCTTAAAAAATAATTTAAATAAATATATATTAAAAAAATTTTATAAAGATATATGTTACAATTAATTCAAAAAATTTTAAATTTAAAATTAAAATAATAATTTTAAAATTTAAAAAGTTTAATTTTTTTACTACACATAATATTCTATTATAAAAAAGAACGACGTGAAATGCAAGGGTGCAAATAATGTTCTATTTGAGTTGGAACTTCTCTGTGGCATGGCCCAACTTTCAAACGGATGTCTTATTCTAAAAGAGAACACGTGTTACGATTTTTAACTAATTATTAAAACACATGCTTGCTAAGGGCATAGGTGAACCAAGTCTGCTCGTAATATACTAAAAACTCAGACTTGATAAAAACTGACTTATTTCGTTATTAAATGAGATTTAAAATTAAGTTTGAGGTCAATTTATTAATTTAATGAATTAATTTTAAATTTATTAATATTCAACTAGTAAATTCGTGAACCAACTTGATAATGAATATAATATTTATTTTTATTTATAATACATATAAAAATAGTTTTAAAAAATATATTAATTAAAAATATATAGCAAATAATATATATTTTTACATTTATAATGTAATATCTAATTTTTTACAGTTTTTATGTAAATATTAATAAATATATTAAAATTTTAAAATAAAATTTTTATTTTTTAAAAAATTATTAATAATTTTATTAATAAGTTGATAACCCACAGTAGAAGGCATTCTACCCAATAAGGCAGATACTTTGGATCCTGCTTGAACGAAACGGAAGATATTATCAATAAATTTTAATTTTAATAAAAAATTTCAACTCGATTAAGCTTATTTAGGCTCATAGATTTTATTCAATTTTAATGATACTCAACTCGAACTTAACTCGTTCATTAAATGATTTTTAAATACTCAACTCGAGCTCGACTTATTTATAAATCAACTAATTTTGACTAAGTCAATACTGGACTTATTTACACCCCCTACTTATTGTTACGATCCTTGAAGGTTATTGTGTGGCAATCAAATTTTTTATTATTCTAAAATTATTTTATTATATGTGATCAAAATATTCTTAAGTCAATTTATTTATCAATTGAGATTAAATTTTTCTTTTTATCATTTTAAAGCACATCTTCATATTAATTTAGAAATTTTAAAGAAATTATATTTTTTTAAATATTAACTTCAAAAATTGAATTTAAACAAATAAAAAAGACCCGAATTCTTTCGAGTCTGAATTCAAAATATATTGTCTCATATCTGTATAGTTATTTTCTTATTATTATTTGTTAGTTGTGGTCACTGGCCAGGATTTATGAGTCTAACCAAACAAAATCATCTACAAAGACGCCAGGTAAATCTAAGAATCCTTTATTATTGGTCTGGTGCAAGATTTTCACCTTAGATGAAACTCTAATTATTTATCAAATCTGAGCAATAAGAAAAGAAATGGATGCACCTGCCAACTAAGTGAAATTTGATTTATATTTATTTAAAAATAAATAGTGAGGTTTGATTTTCATTAATATAATTTTATCATATCATGATATTTATATATTTCATACTCCTTTAGTTTGACATTTGGTTTTTAGTGTTTATTGATTAAACATTCAAATGTTGAAAAAAATATCTGATAAATATTATTGATTAGCATTTCAATTTAAAAACTAATATTCATTGTTTAAAAAATAATTGAATGCTGAAAATTGATTTTTTTTAGCATATGAATATAAAAATTGGGATCTAAATTTTTTCTTTAGTATTAACCTTATATTATCAGTATTTACTATTATACAAATTAGCATTTCATATAAAATTAATTTAAATATAAAAATAATTATTTTGTGTCGTTTTATAATATAATCAGTATTCAATCGTTAAATTATCAAAAACTTTAGGACTGTTTAGAGTAATTGTTGAATATAATTAATAGTTGATAATTGTTAGTTAGTACTTGATAGATATTAAATGTTAGTTAATAGTTGATAGATATTAAGTGTTTGATAAATTATATTTAACTGTTATTATTAATTTGTAAAATGACTAATAAAATATATAATTGATTTATATTTTTAGTTAAATAAATTAAATAAATTAATAATTTAAAGAAAAAATAAAAAAGATACCCATTACAAATGTGGAAAGATTTGTGAGTTTTTTAATATAAGAAATATGTGTTTATTGAAAATGATGTGTATTAGAGATAAATAAACAAAAAAATTAAAAAAATTATAAAAAAATAGTTTTTATTTTATATAAATTATTAGCAACTGAAATTAAAAAATAATTTTAAATAAATATAATTTTAATAGTAACTGATTGACGTATTAATTGTCTATTAATTATCGAGCCATAGACAGTGCCAGTCAACAACAACAAATATCTCTTCATTATTTGTAAATGGCTCAGAATTGAATATTAACAGTTTTTTCGTTGATGGCTAACCAGTTGCCGCCACCGACCGCTCATCGTTAAACTAAAGAGCTCTCTACGTCACTGCACAACTGTCACAAGGTGGTACCACAATTTAGGGGGGCATTGCGGTCCAAGCAAAAATTTTGCCGTTACGTATTCCTGATATAACAGCCAGCTCCAGAAGTCGGTCCCACACCCACAGTTGATGAAACAGACCAAAGCTAAGGTTGATATTTTCGAGTTCTTTTTTTTTTTTTTTACTCGGGGGCTGCAGATCCTCCATTATATAAAGGAAGACAAGGTTGGCTTCCCCTATGTACCTTTATTAGCCGCTGGCTTATCTTACAACCAGCGTACATAGAGACTTGGGAAGACCGAAAAGGAGCGAGATCAAAGCGCTAAAGATGCCTTGCCTTTACATCTCAACTAACGTCAACCTCTCCGGTGTCGATACCGATCCCATCTTTGCCGATGCCACGAAAGCTGTCGCTACCATCATCGGCAAACCTGAGCATGTAATTGAACTCTTCTCTTCTTTAATCCTCTTTTTTCGTCAATTCCTTCTTTATATATGTTATTGTATTGATTTATTTTTGATATACAGAACCACAGGAAGAGATCAAATGCTTAATAAGTTTTGCTTTGTTCCTAAAATTAAATGAGTTTTTCTCTACAAAATTCGACTCTGTTGAATTTAATTAAAATTAATTCTATCTATCTATATCTATTTATATTTTCAACTTGATGATAAATTAATAATTAGTTGGACAAATGGAGGTGATGATGAAGACAATAGGGTTGAACTACATAAAAATACCAATATTAATAATGTTATCCAGAAACCCATTACAGTGCAACAACTAGATTGGATGATCTCCAAATAGGTCCCACAAACCCCAATTTAACAAGCCATGTACATATTCATGAAAATTTAGAAGCAATAATGCGATTGCAGGTGTACACTATCATCACAATTGACAATTCTAATGAAATAATTTCCCCATCATAATGTTATTACACACAAGCATCATATTTAACTGCAAATTTAATTTTATAATGCATAGTGCCAGTTTATTTTATTCTTATTTTTCTAATCATTGTATTTAGGTAATAATCATATATGTAAAGATTGTCGAAAAAATTCTTTTTTTATCTTTCCTTTTGTACCAAACTTTAATCATTCTATATTGACACGTATATTATTTTATATATATATATATATTGAAAAAGTTGATTTTTTTCCTTCCCTTATCATTTATTTATATTTATCATTATTATATTTTAAAATTTTTTATTTTTAATTATATATTAGTGATGATTAAGACTAAAATAATTATGAAATGTTTAATATTTTAGATTCATTAAATCAATTATGATAATTTAACTAATCTTTAGAATTAAATGTATTATAAATGAGAAATTGAATAGGTAGCTTTTTTTTTTGAAATAACTCATTTGAAAAAAGATTCTATCAATATCATGTTAATTTTTAAAATAATTTTCATTTATATAAAATTAATACTCATACTTTTATAAAAATAAAAGAGTTAGATAAATTTATAAAAATCAATAATTTAATTTTATAAAATTTCAATAAATTTTATAATAAAAAAATAAATTTCACACAAAACACAAAAAATACGAGCGATCAAATAGTTAAATATGAAGCAAAAGCAACTTACAGCTCTCCATGGAATTAAGGACCCTATCATGACGTAGTTGACAATTGCTAATAATATATTAGTAAGACTAAATCCAAATTGATATATTATTGCTAAGTCATGTTGACGCGGAGGCTTTTTGTCCAAAATGGTTTGCCCAAAAATGTCCCACCTTCACCATAATTAATAACAATACACTCTCTGCAGCCCTAAAAGACAACTTTCTGTTTCCCATTTGTGAAATGGACCTTTTTCCTTCTTCAAGAGACGAAAGAATTAATGAATTATGATGGTATGTTATTGGTGCAGTTTGTGATGGTGATACTAAAGGGATCGGTGGCCATATCATTTAATGGCAACAAAGAACCAGCAGCATATGCAGAGGTCGTGTCTATGGGAGGGATTAACAAGGAAGTCAAGAGAAATCTAATTGCAACCTTGGGTACGATTCTTGAGAGCAAGTTATCTATCCCTAGGACTCGTTTCTTCCTCAAAGTTTATGACACCACGGCTGGCCGTAACTATAACCCTTCCAAATTATGATAGTTAACGTCCATTTCCTCCTACTTAATGTATTGTGGTCCCCTTTTTGTATCGGTTTAAATTTTAGATGCCAATGTTTTCACTATGTCAATGGATTTGTCAATGTCAGTGTTAATCTCACGGAATGAAATTGATGAGATCAATTAATTAACAAGTGGCATATTGACATATTTTAACAGACGTCATATATTTAAAGATTTCAGTTATTTGCACTTCTCTTGCAACATCTTACATTTTTTAGAGAAGTATAAATAATTATAACTCTTAATAAAATTTATTTGTACTATTTTTAGAACTTCTTGAGGAATACAAAAAAATTTAAAAATAATGCAAATAACTGAAATTATATTTAAATATTTTAATAAAAATTATTTTATATACAATAACTCCAAATGATTTATTGTAAATTATTTATACCACACCTTAATGATTTCTTTAATACTTAAATACTTTAGTGATTTTTTTTTGAAAACTGTAACCTCATTTAATTACAATATTTTATGTAAAAACAATACATATGTATTCTTTTATTTATTAATAAATTTAAAAAAATTTTAAACCCCTATTTGATAATAATTCTTTAACACTTCATGCAAAAATAATTCAAATAAATTCTTTTATAATGCAATTGAAATATATATATATATATATATATATATATATATATATATATATATATATATATATATATATATATAGATATATATATATATATATATATGGGAGGGTTTGTGTGGTTGTGTCTATTTATTTTGTGTGACTAACAAGAGGTGGGC
>CATIWR010648197.1:0-11105 GCA_949677035.1 Omphalea diandra | reverse complement strand
TATATATATATATATATATATATATATATATATATAATTTATGAGTATTTTAAAATTATATAAATATTTTTTTATTTATTTAAGGGAACTTGGATATGTTGTTGATAACTATTGAATTGATGCAATTGGTTAGTTTAATAGGAATATATTATGAATTATATGATTATTCAAGGTTATTGTTGATTAATCATAAATAAATTAATGTGTTAATATAATTGTTAATTAAGTTAATTATTATTCTATGAGCATTTTATGATTGTTGATAACTATGTAAAAAATTATGTTGATAAATTGAAAATTATTGATTATTGGATTATGTGTGTATTTGGACAAATATATAAAAAGTTTGGAGACCGGACTTAATTTGAGTGATATTGAAATACAAGAAGAATAATAAACTTAGAAATTATGTTAGAAATAATATTTTATATTGATTTTAATAACTTTTATTTTTTTATTTAGACTTTCATACCAACTAGTCGGCATTGCTAAAAGCGAGGGAGATTCAATGATGTCTGACTTTTGTGAGTTAATATTATATACTTTTATGGTATACTAGTTAGATTATAATATTAACATTACATACATGAGCATTGCATTCATGAGCATGACATTCATGACATGACATTGGTAACATATTATTATTAGTGTTGCATCACGCGTATAAACATGTGTGATGATTTGTGATATTATGTGGTTGTGAATTGAGAGTATTGTGCACAATTGTGTGTAATGATTTGTAATATTGTGATATTATATTAAAATATTATGATAGGATAATGCTTTAGTTGTGCTTGCTCTTTAGATTATTATGACATTTCTTGGTTTACAATATTAAAATATTATGATATGATGAGATTATAAACACCCTGGTAGATCTTGCTTTTTGGGTGATAATACATTAGAATAAAGTGAATTGACTGGTGACTTTGCTTGAGTTTGCTCTTTGGGTGCTAGTTAATTTGGATTAAGAAAGTCTATTAGCTATTAGTATTGGAGTATAGGGTTATGCCCTCATTCCTATTTCGTATGCTTGACTTGATGATGAATTGTACATATACATAAATGCATCATCCAATTAATGTACATTTGTTATATATGATTTTTGTTAATGCATAGTGCATGTTCACCAAGCAGATTATAAAAGTATATAATATTACTTTACTGTTGAGACTAACAATCTCAATTAATTTTTCAAGTAGTAAATAGTTTATATGACTAATTATTTTGGCAGCCCCACAATCCTTAATCCACATGGGCATTATGCTTAATATTCATTTTTAATTTATTTGAATTCTAGAACTTCACAATTTAGAGTAGTCAGACTTGTATATTAGCAAGTATTATAGATTTAGATTTTGATATGACTAATTATTTTTGTTATGTTTCTAGAACTTCACAATATTTAA
Organism: Omphalea diandra; assembly: GCA_949677035.1. NCBI lineage: Eukaryota > Viridiplantae > Streptophyta > Magnoliopsida > Malpighiales > Euphorbiaceae > Omphalea > Omphalea diandra. The sequence continues at coordinate 9,696 of CATIWR010648197.1, read as the reverse complement.
CTGTTGGTGTGTACCATGAACATCATATTATATATATATATATATATATAATCATGGTGGATGTTGTCCTTGCATATCTAAACAATTATTAACTAAAAATTAGCTGAGAGTAATTTTGCATAGACTTGCTACGGGTTTTGGAAACCTTAAATCGACCCATTCTCTAATACCGATTACGATCTAAGTGGAGTCATGACAACACTTTTCCTTCTACCTCTATTCATTTCGATTTATGCCTCAAATAATTTAATATTATAAATACAAAATGATTTCGCATTATTTTTATTTAATTAAATTAGATTGATATAATTTTATGATTTTAAATTGTTTCCAATTAATAAAATAAGATTTATAATAATATTCTTTTTTTTTTTTGGAATTTGAATTCACTTCATTCCATTCACTAATTTCAAGTTTCTAATTTCTTTAAATAAGTCAAACTTATTAGTAATTTGTATTTCCCTTTTCAATGTTAAAAATAATTATTTATGGATTTAAAACTTTTAAATAGTATTCTTCTTCTTATTATTTATTAAATTTAAGTTACATTAATTAATGATAAAAGATTAATTAGTCATATTAAATTTATTTGTAATTATATTACTTAGATATATGACTTAAAATTTTTACTATTTGGAATAAAATTTTTACTATTTGGAAGAAGAAACGGGTAACAACTTTTTATAATTTCAATAGAATAATATAGAATTATAATTGTTTTTTCTTCAAAAAATATAGGCCAATAGGTATTGTTTTAACTAATCAATATTTATTTCAATGCAATGTATATATATAAATAATATAAATTTTGAATCATTATTAAACAAATATGTGTGTGTGTGTGTATATATATATATATATATATATATATATGTAAAGGATAAAATTATATATAATATTGTATATGTATGCACAATAAATAGTTATTTAATTTCTAATACATTCTTAAGAAATCTGATTTTAATTGAAACGAATAGTACTCTATGTAAAAACTTTTATTCCATAAGAGAATAAGTTAATTATTATACTTTATAAATCCAAAAATTTTGATAACAGTTTAAATTAATTAAAGAAAAATAGAACTCATTTAAAATATATGATAATATATAGATATGTATATTAATTACATTAAATATTACATGATCGAAAATTTTTATGCATTTGTGTTACTCACTGCTACGATTACCATATGATAATTTGGAATTCTTCTTTTTTTTTTTTTCTACTTTTTGCAATCATATCTTTATTTTCGATTTATTGTACCGTCTTTAAGTTTTTCTATTCTCATAATTTACAAATATATCAACAGTTAATTAATGTAATAGTAAATATTTATCTAATTAAATTAATTTATATTTATTAAATTGATTGTAGATTTTTAGCAGCTTTTCAATCCCTCTCACAGGTACGTCCCTTAATTTCAAATTTTTTCTGTTGTATTATGCATTCACTGTTGCAGCATTTTGTTTGTTATTTATTTTCTCTTAGTTATGTTTTTATATTATAGTGTTGAACACCGTAACAACTTATTTTCTATCCAATATATTTAGAAATTTCAAATTAAGGTATAATTTATGCATAATTCTAAAATTATAGTCTTACTACAAAGATATTTTCACAGTGACGTTTGCTAAAACTTCAATCAATATGGAAAATAATTGTGCCCCTTCTCCATCTGTTCAAAACGAACAGAATTTAATTGATTTTGCCATAAACGAGTAACGAATTTTCCAAATAACTTTTTTTTAAGATTTTTCAATGGGTTAATTATTTTGAATATTTTGAATATTTGTCATATTTTACTAAAACACTTTTTATTTTTTAATATTATACTAAATCATCTCTTACTTGTTATACTAAAAATTCATTTTGTTAAATTCATATAACTGTCATAAGAATTTTTTAATATAGCAAGATAAACATGATAAATAATTTAATAGAATATTTTAAAATGAAAAACGATTTAGCTAAATGTGATAAACATTAGAGTTCAAACTAATTAACTCGATAAATATAAAATTTACTTTTGACTAGATATTTTTTTTACTAATAAAAATAACTTTGTAGCGTCATTGAGTAAATGTAAAAAATAATTAAGTATAATATTAAAAAATAAGGAGCAGATTAATTAAATATAATAAATATAGCAAAATCTTATATATATATATATATATATATATATATATATATATATGTTTGAATAATATTTTTCTTATATTTTTGAGATTAAGAGCAAATTATTGGCATTAGAGTGGATTCGAACCTTTTTTTAATTTTTGTTGGGGTCCGGGGAGAGGGTATGAAGAGAATTAAATTTGCTTTTGAAAATGACCACAAAAAGAAAAATACTTCCAAACAGAGGCTTAAGATCATGTTCAAGCTGAAAAAACCCGTACGCTAGTGACGTGACTCACTCGGCACTCGCTAACTCTGGGCCGTATCGACTCTCCATTTTCGCAAGCCATTTCGACCAAGTCCTTTATTTTTCCATTTTTCTTGCAACTGGGAGGGGAGTAGATCTAACTTTCTACCCGCTTAAGCTATTGAACATTTGTCAAATTTGACATGTGGCAATCATGAAAGGCGAGTTTAGATTTGCGTGACCAGCGTAGGCGTAGAGCCAGTTGCGTTGGAAAGAATCATGGTGTGTCTCGTGTTAGTCTGTCCTTTTCATTGACAGCTGTCGGCTCAGTGCTTATTATAGGGAGAGTGTTGAAATGAAGTCATGTGTAGGGAGCTTACTTTGAGGTCTCCCTCCATTGGCAAGAAGGAGACTTGTGCTGTCCTAATCATAGGACTTCAGCTGTTCTGGCACAAGTAATAATGAACCTAAAACAAACCCTCTTCCAATATTTATTTATTTATTTTCTAATCCAAGTTTTCTGCGAATTTTATTTAAAAATTTCAAAAAAAATACTGATTTTTTTTATTTTATATCTTCTTACTTTTTTTCAAAAAATTATATTTAACATGAATTTTAAATATAAATATACTAGAACCATTTAAATACTCAATTTCAGATCAATAGATGAAAATAATAAATACTTCAATTACTAGTAGTATTTTAACATTTTAAGTATTAATTATCATACGTTTCATTTTCTTGACTTACTAATTAATATTGAATTTATAAAATATAAATATATTTTTATGCATTGCAAATTTACTTAATTTAATTTGTGTTTGTACATACGAATTTTAATTAATATATAATACAATCATTTCTAATATGATTTTATTCATTTCAAAAATGTTATAGTATAAACATTTTAGTAATATGGAGAATTGATTATTAATATTAGAAATATCAAATATTTTAATATATATTTATTAAATTGAATCGTTTTGAAAGAATCAAATAATCAAACTCAAACATTTAAATCTAAGATGATATCGATTTTTCAAAAAATAAGTCCTTAAAAATTTGAAATGAGACAGAGCCACTCTAGATCGTGGTTGCCCTTGCTGAAAACATAACAATAGAAGTGCAAAACGAGATTAAAAACAGTGATCAGTTTTGGTTTGAACTGAAATTTAAAATATTATAAAATATATTTTTTACATATTGATGTTAGTTTTTAAGCATTTGCAATTATTATTAATGTTTTTCAAATGGGTAGAGTTTAATTTTTTATTATTTTAAACTAATAACAGTTTAATAATTTATATTTAACAGTTATTATTAATTCGTAAAATGATTAATAAATATATATTATTAATATTTATATGTTGAATAAAATAAATTAAAATATAAATATAATAAAATAATATATTTTTCACATATATTCATAATATATAATATTAAAATTTTTATTAATTATTATTTTATATAATTTATCAAAATTTATTTTAATTATTAAATAAATTTTTTTTATTAATTCTATCAATCAACTGTACCAAACCACCCGACTAACTTTTTTACAACTGTTGCTGTTGGTTAATTATTGCAGTTCGCAACTAGACTTGACGCATCTGGTGGCTACTGAATTAAAATTGCCCCTATGGTTTTGCCCTATGTATAGTGACACGAATGAATCAACAAAAAATTGTGCATACATTTTCTTAATTATTGTTTGTAAAACACCATGCACTATTTTTTTTTTCTTATAACTCATTCAACATAATAAAAATATCAATATTTCTCAAAATAATTACAATTTTATTTTTATTAAATTAAAAAAAATATTTATTACATAAATATATAGAAATTTAATTATGATATAAATTATGGTAATATTTTTTCAAAGAAAACATAATGAAAAGACTAAATTCAAAATTTATATTTCAATTATTAAATTTTTAGTGATAAAATTATCTTCTCCAAAAAATTATTTAAATTTATGAAATTTAATAAATGATAATAAAATTATTTATAAGTGTTTGAAAATAATTACAATAATAATATTATGAGCAAAAAGATATCACAACATAAATTTAATAAAATTTTTAATTAACATTATTTTATTATTTTGTGATTTATAACATAATAAAAATAATCAAACAATATATATAATAAATTTTGATTTTAAACTCATTTTTAAACAAGTGTTTATCATGTATCAAATAATTGTATTAATAATATAATATTTTAATAAATGATAATATAATATATTTTTATATAGTAATTAAATATTTAATTTTTTATTAATCAAAAGAAAATATATAAAGTTTTTCATATAAATATAATTTAAAAAGTTTAACTATATAGAAGATTTTTTATATTTGTAATTGCTAATAATTTCCTATATTATATGAAAAAATTAAAAAAAATACCTAAAAATAAAATAAACTATGAAGTTCTTATTTTTATCAAAAAATTTTAATCTTTATTTTATTTTATTTACTTGATAATAGTTTTTATAAAATAATAATATATTCTAAAATAACAATGAATTTTAGTTATTACATATTCATATATATTAAATGTTAATTAAAATAATACATTAATTATTTAACTAATAAACTAATTATTTAATTAAAATAAATACTAAATTTATTCAATTTTATCACTATAATAATACCGTACAATGCATAAATTCTCTCTCTCTCTCTCTCTCTCTCTCTCTCTCTCTATATATATATATATATATATATATATATATATATATATATATATATATTAATTTAAGTCTTAGATTTAGTTTTAAATGAGTATTTGACAGTTGTCAAATAATTATGTTAGCAACATAATATTTTTGATAAGTGATAATATAATATACTTTCATTTTACCATGTGAAAAATAAGCAAATAACTAAATATTTAGTTTTTTCTAAAAAAATTTAATAACATAAGAAGTTCTATATATAAAAATAATTTGAAGAGTTTAACAATGTAAATAGTTTTTTACATTATGTATATTTATTTTCTATATAATATAAAACTAAAATGATAAACCAAAAAAACTAACAAAAAGATAAAAAAAAAATAACAAAGTGAAATTGTAAATTTCTTATCTATCAAAAAATGTATAATTATTAGAGTTTATTATACTAATTTAATTATAAATTTTATTTATATTATTGCTTTTTGTAATAGGCTTACATTGCTTTAAGTTAATAAATATCTACATATCTGTGCGTACTTTTTTCACTTAAGTCAATAATTATAAAAATTTATTTTTATCAAAAGTTATATTATTATTAAAATATATTATACTAAATAATTATATTTTTATTTTTATTATTTTATCTACTTGATGATATTATTTATAAAATAATATTATATTTTAATTATGATTTATATATTTATTTTTAATCATTCAATAAATAATTTATTTTTAATCATTCAATAAATTAAGTGATAATTTGATAAAAATAAATATCAAATTTATTATAATTATACTGCACAATGCAAGGGTTTACAATTAATATATATAATTAATTATGATTTTAAATTCAATTTTAAATAAGTGTTTATCATTTATCAAATAATTATATTAATAACATAATATTTTTGATAAGTGACGATATAATATATATTCATTTTGCTATGTAGCAAGTAAACTAATAATTAAATATATAATTTTCTCAATTTACTAAAGAAAACATAAAAAATTTAACAACATGAACAGTTTAATAATATAAAAAAGTTTTTTATATAAAAATAATTTAGATAGTTCAATAGTATTGAAAATTTTTCATATTTATTTTTAAATAAGTTTTTGTCATTTATCAAATAATTATATTAGCAATATAATATTTTTTTAAGTAATCATATATATATATATATATATATATATATATATATATATATTATCATGTGGCAAATAAATTAATAATTAAATATTTAATTTCTTCAATAATAAAAGATATAAAACTTAATAATATAAAAAATTTAACAATATAAAAAAGTTTTTGGCAAAATAGAAAATTATTTACATAAAATAATTTACAATTTTAAATAACATAACATGTTTTCCATATTTATTTTTTTAAACTTCAATAAAAATAAGTATTCAATTTCTATGTAGGCAAAAAATTTAAATGACTAAAAAGATAAAAAAAAACAATAGTTCAAAATATAAAATTATGAATTTTCTTATATTCATGGAAAATATATTATTATTAAAATTTATTATCCTAATTTTAAGTTTTTAATTTTTTCATTTTATACATTTAAAAGGTTTAGTTAGACAATAATTTTTTTAAAATAATAATAATAATATATCATAAAATAATAATAAATTTAATTATTATTTATATACTAATTTAATCAATTACATAACTATTTAATAAAAGAATTATTAATTTTATTTTAAATTTATTATTATAATCATATTCAATGTATAGATTCTAGACTAATTATACTTTTAATTATCATTGATATATTAATAGCAACAATTAATAAACTTTTACCAAACAATTAATATCAATTAGCTATCAGCAATTAATAGCTACCAACATTCAACTATTAAAAACAATTAAAATCAAATGAATATTAAAGTAAAATAGCTTTGCTTTACACTTCTAACATATTTGGTTACATTAAGAAATGAAAAATGACATTATTTTCTAAAATAAGATTTTTAGAATTTCAATATTTTTATTTGACATATTATATAATACAAAGAATAAAGAGATTTTTTATAATAATAAAAAATATTTTCATTTTATAAATAAACATACGACATTTACAAAAAAAATAATTTGTGATCAAATATACTAATAAGAAATTGATCCTCAATGTTACTAATACTTGTATACTAGGCCTAGTAATTTTTTATATGGTCTAATTAAACGACATAATATGATAAGTAGTTAAACGGATTTGGGTTTGACATAAACTTGTGCAGGTCTTAAAAACATATCAACCCATGTATGACACAGTAAAAAAGTTTAAATAGGTTGACTCACGTAATTTGCAATAAACACAATTATATAATTAGATTAATGGATTAACATGTAATACATAATCCAAATATATACATTTAAATATGATTTAAATAAATATATTTATATATAAAAAATATCTTTAAATTCAACTTTATATTTGTTTAAATTTTTATATTTAGTCTATATTTTTTATATATAAATAAGTTTTAGTTAAAAATTAAAAAATTTTAATTTTTTATATGTTTTTGTATTAAATGAATATTTTCATGCCATGACATGATTAATTAAACGGGTTATACGGATTGTGTCGTGTATAACTTGCTTTATAAATATGTCCATATTAGAATTAAAGATTTTGACATAATTAATTAAATAAATAGTGTTTGGGTTGAATATTTTTGTATTATACACATATCTTGACACGACACAAATAACCACCCCTACTGTAAATTGACTCAATATTGAAATCATAATTATATTTTCACTATATATATATATATATTTAAGATTTTACATATTTATCAATTATATAGACCTCACCAAATATAATGTTATAGCGTGTTATAAACTGAAATTTATATAACATGTGCATAATAGATTTGAGCAATGCTATCTAATAATATATCATCATATATTGTTAAACCACTGAATTTCTAAAAAAAAAAATGAGTGAAAACATTCATTAAAAGTGAGAAAATAACAAATAAAAAATAAAACTTTCATAATAGACAAAACAAAATAAAAACTAACAAATAAGGTAAAATAATATATTTTATTAAAAAATAAAGAGAAAAAGAATTATCCATAGAATATACAGATAATAGCCTTAAAACATTAAAAGAAAATCTATTTTCAAATAAAAGAGAGACAATTAAAGTTTTTTTTGCTTTGTTTTTAGAATAAAGAAATATTTTAAATTTTTAGAATTTTATTCTTAAAATTTTGATCTAAATTAAAATATCAAATATAAAAATAAAATCAAAATTCTATTTTATTTATATTTTCTAATGTATCAAACATGCACTTTACATCCCAAAAGGAAAAATAAATAGTTCTCTCATAAGCAACACTACTCGTTTGATGGCAATATATCAATTCCAAATCACCAATAACATTACTACTTATTTCATTTACCATTTGCAATCTTTTTCCTCAATTACAACCCAAACTATCACTTCCATCACAAGCAGTGGCGGACAGAGGAGGCGCAAGTGAGGGCCATTGCCCCCCTAATCTCAAAGTTTTTATATGTTAGTCTCAGTTTCGTTATTAATTAACTAAGACTATCTAAAAAGATTAATTCAACTTGTAAATTATATGAATTTTTTAAGTTTCTTTTGTTTTGTTTCAAAACTTAGTTGATTATATATATATATATATATATACACACACACACGTCCAAGAGTTTTTACATCTTAAATCCCTAAATATTTCTTTATCCAAAATTAAACTCTCAATGTTTTTGTGAAATGTGCATTGAGTATTATTTTTTTTTATGATAATTAAAATTTGTGAATTTATAAAAGTTTTTACCATGGATAGTTTGAGGACATTTATTTTACAATTAAAACCATCGAAGCTATGTTACGAAATCCATATTTTAATAATGCTGATTTTTAAAATTTATTAAGAAATATAATTTTTATCAGAGTAGTTTATTTTATTAACAATTTTTAAATTTATTTCTCCAAAATTTTCAAAAAAATTATTTATACCATAAAAAAAAGTTCTCAACTAAAGCGTGCTTCTGGCATAGTTCAAAAAGTTACATTTTCCTAATCAAAAAGCACAAAATGCCAGAATGGTTAATTCAGGTATTTCATAAATTATAATATAAAAATCTCGTAAAATTATAATTTTAAATATCAATTACTTTGTTATTTGAAAATAGTATATTAAATTATTTTAAAAGAATTATAAAAGAAATTTATTTTAATATATAATAAATTTTGTAATAAAATCATCTAATTATAAAATTGGTTGGACGAGCACTAAAGGTGTAATCGGTATACCGCGAATTTTACCGATACCGCGAATATCGAAACCGAAAAATCATAGTACCGATACCGATACCGAGTACCACGAAAACCGCCAAAACCGATACCGCGAAATTATGCGGTATTCGCGGTATACCGATACCGCTAAAATGTACATTGCACTTAACAGAAATGTACATTTTACTTAACAGAAAATGTACATTCCACTTAATAAAAATGTACATTCCTTTTTTAATTATAATTTCTTAATTACAAATATAACTGTTATTAATAATTGATAATTTATATAAATTTGATATTAAATATCTGATAAATTATCTCTAAATTATTAATTTATAAAATAATTAATAAAAATATATTGTTAACA
>CATIWR010648146.1:0-22608 GCA_949677035.1 Omphalea diandra | reverse complement strand
TTTGCCTTATTGCAATGTCATCTCAGTCTGAGTAGGTCTTACCTTCTTGGGTGTATCTCAAATTTTACCAATCCAGTTGTAATAACAATCTATCACCAGTTACAAAACACATAAAGGAATATTTCTCATGTTTTCTTCATTGTCTAATTCAGTCTATAAAGTCACCAAAACAAAGGACCAATCTCAGGGTAAGCAGGTTTGTAACATGTTGACAAACAGTCATGATAAAGGGACCATATCTCAACAACCATGCTGGATTTGGCAACAATATTTCACATGCATGTAGATCAGACATAAATATACAAATTTTAAGTTTATACCATCATCAAAATATGAATCTATGGCCATCAAATTCTTGGAAAATAGATTCAAAAGAAATGTGAGGTTTCATCCTGGTACAGAGTCAGTACCAATCAATAAGCCATATCTCTTTCCACACAGAAAATCAATCAAAACTGATTTACAGGTATGTATAGAGGACATAACCCTACAAATTTCATGTTTTATGATTTGTCAAAATAAGAACATAAGGCCATCAAAATATAAGAAAACAGAAGACTGAGATCATCTCGGTTCGGTTTTGATCCAGTCCTACTGAAGGAGCCATATCTCGTCACACACACAGAATCAAGTAAAATTGTTTCATATACATTTATATGAGACATAAAGCTACAACTTTTGTATTTATCACTTTTCCTAATTCCTCTTCTAGGGTTCTGAAATCGTGGGTACAATATTGTGCTCTGACAGCAAAACACAGCACAAACAGCTTTTGTTCTCTTGGATTTAACTTCCATCCAAGAGCTCTACCTCAATTTCTCTATAATTCTCACTAACCATGCTTGATTAACATGTCATGAGAGGTTAATTTCAGTTGAGAAGAAGATAAATCTGCTTACCTACTGTCCCAAAATTGGAAAACCTTAGGCAGCTCACTCTCATCCCTCTCTTCTTCTTCTTCTTCTTCTTCTTCTTCCTTTATTTCTTCTTCCTCTGCTCTCTCTTTGTTTTTGGTATAACCCATAATTTTTTCCTCAAAATCTGACCCTAATTAACAGATATAAACTTATTATAATAATATAAAATCATGGTGCTTCATTTCCATTGGTTGGAAGTTTACTTTTTATCTTTTAGTCCCTCTTATTCACTCCTTAAGCACCTCCATCCATCTCTCAATCCCTATATGCCCCTTATAATCTTAAATAAGTTCTATAACACCATTATTTATGATGCTATAACATGCACATAGCATAAGACAATTTCCTATGCAACTATACAAACACTACATATATGTTCAAATGTCCCAAATATAACGGTGCAGGTGTCATTGTCATGCTTCTACAAATCGCATGACTAAATGATCATTTATCTAATGCATATGTTCATGTGGGATTTCATATCATTTATGCAATGAATATGTTCACGTGATAATGCCAATGAATGTGGATAGGGATGTTACAGATAAGGGTTTGCAACATTCAAGAATCCAACCAGGAGATTGGAAAGGTGCCAATTGATGTTCTCACTGATGAGATGGCTCTTAAGAAGGATGAAGAAATTAAAAAGATTAGATCCTAAGGTGGGAAAGGAGAAAAGAAGACTCTTGCTCTCAAATCTAACAAGGACACAAAGGTGTAAGAGAGTACTAATGGCAATGATGAGAGTGAGATAGAGGAAGAAGAACTTTCAATGTTCTCAAGGAGGTCCAAAGAGCTCAAAAAGAGAAGAAAAGAAAGAAGGAAACTAAAAAGGGCTTCATCATCCAATATGAAGGAAAAGAAGAGTGAGGTGACTTACTTTAAATGTGGAAATCAAGATCACATAAAATTCAAATGCCCTAAGCTTAAGAAGAAGAAGAAGAAGAAATGGGACAAGGAGAAAAAGAAGGCTTTAAGGCCACTTAGGATGATGATTCAAGCAAATAAGATGAAGAAGAAGAGGTTGCTAACTTTTACTTTATGTCTAAAGAGGACAACTCATATGAGGTAAGTACTTCTTCCCATTCTTGAAATGAAAATGATGCATTTGAGGATGAAGATGATGAGCTTCTTGAGGCTATGTCTTTGAGATGTGATAAGCATAAATCTAAGATGAAGGTTTATAAGAACAAGTGTTCTAATCTAGAGGATGAATTTAAATGTCTAAATGGACTTGTAAATGTCTTGAGAACTTCTAATGAAGAACTTAAGAAATCCTTGGAAAATATTTCTAAAACATTATCCTCTCTTGAATTTTTAAGAAAAGAAAATGATTCTTTGAAATGTGAAGTCATAGAATTAAGGAACTTCATTTCTAGATTTCATAAAATGAAAAAAGTTTTGGATACACTTGTTGTATCTCAAAAACCACTCCTTATGAGACATTGATTTGGTTTTAATGAGACCTCATCTTCCATATCATTTATTCCCATCATTATTGGAACCTCTACACCTTAAAATATGATTTGGAAGAAAAGTGCTCTAAGCACAAAGCCTCATATGCCTAAAGGCAAGGGAAAAGCTTTCCAAAGCTTTAGAGTTAAGCCTCAAATAATAAATCATGTGTACATGTATGCCAAGAGGCATGCACAAAAGCACACTAATAAAAACTTCACTTAGCCAAAATGTGAGAAGGCCTCTTACTCACACAAAGGTTGCTCATAGGAAAAAGACTTATACGTCAAAACTTCAATGCCTTTATTGTGTAAAGTAGGGGCACATTAATGTCTTTTGCTACATTATGAAGGCACAACTCAAATTGAAGGACCCTTCCAAGCCTGACTTCTAAACCCAAGTATGCATGGGTACCTAAACATAAATATTTTTCTTAAAAGAATGCTTGGAAGCCATCAAAGAGGATAATGATTAGCACATGGATAGTAGGTGCTCATAATACATGACTGAAATAAGAAACTATTCATAGCGATTAAAGAGAAAGATAGTGGCAATATCACATTTGAGAACAATGCCAAGACTAAGGTAATTGGCATTGGAATTATTAGTAAGAAAGGTTGCTCTCTTATTGAGAATGTTCTTTTAGTTGAGGGCTTGAAACTTAATTTGTTAAGTGTAAGTCAATTATATGATAAAGGTAATAAAGTCACCTTTAACCTTAGAGAATTTCAGGTTACCACCATAGTGGATAAGAAGGTAGTCTTTAAGGGTGAAAGGAGAGACAATACCTACCTAATTGACTAAGACAATTTTGTTAACCAATCATTTAAGTGTCTTATTTCTATTAGTAATAAATCTTAGCTTTAACATAGAAGACTTGGATATGCTGGCATTTGTTATCCTTTGGTGCCCTAGAAGGGGAGGTTGAATAGGCAATGGCAAGTGATAAAAAATTAAAACTAAGTGTGAAAATAGGAGAAGAATCAACACAAAAGATTTATAAATGCTCGATACAACTTGCCTACATCATCTCCTTTAGCATCTCCACTAGAGCCTTCACTATATTGATAGCTTAAGGTGCTATCAACAACCTCTACACAAGTAAGTTTCTGGGCACATATTAAGCATTTATAAGAGATGGATTTTTAGGCTCTATCAACCTCTTACAAGTAGTTCACAAATACTACTAAACCTTAACTAGGCTCTATCAACCTCTTACAAGTAGTTCATGAATACTACTTAACCTTAACTCAAAGTAGTTTTCAAGCACTATTTTAAACCTATCATAAAATCTAATTTTCAAGGTTTCCCAACTTAAGGTTTCCTCAACTAAACACTTTAAGGAGGAAAACTTCTTCATTCAAGCAATAAGAACACTTTAAGTACTTCTCACATGATATGCTTGATAAGGATGAGAATGTGAAGAGAATTTTTAAAAAGCTTAGTCTTTAAACTCTGTTTTGAAGTTAACTCTTGAAAACTTTGAATAATGAATTTATTTTAATTACTAGATCACTTTTTTTCACCTTTTTGATTGAGATAAGCTTTCACAATAGAATACTCGCTTAATATAACAGTTTATCTATGTGTTTTTATTGAAAGTAGTTCCTTTTTGTAGTCTTAAACAAAGAACTAGTCATTAGAGAAAGAAATGTCACTTCACATTACATCTAAGAGTAAGTAATGCCAGTTGAGACATCTCCTTGCCCATTTCTAAGGTATCAACCATCATTGATTTCATGCAAATAGATGGTTATCAAACAAAATACATCTATCGAAATGCCTATTGGGACTAGCTGTTAGAGAGAACTTGACTTAAGGTTTCTCTTTTGACTTTCACATTTATTTTTTTCACTTTATCTTTAATAATCACTAGACATAAACAATGGTCATTATTTTTAAGCTTCAATGTTCAATGGAGGAATATCGATGCTTGTTATTGATTCCTAAAAGTGTGAACATGATGCTATTTTTTACAAGGTCTCTAAAAATCTTTCAATGGTTATTAGAGGATCCATAATGCCCATCGACAACCCCTCAATGCATGTTGAGATATGATTGTCCCTCGTTCAGGGGTTCAAAGCTTATAGCTAAAATTGGAGCATTTTTCCAACACTTATTGGTAATCTTCAAATGCCTATTGAAATTTTGAGTGTGCCTCATTAGGAGTCCAAAGGCTTTAGCATGACTAGAGAGCTTTTTTAATGTTTGTTGTGAAGGACCAACACCCATTTTTAGTTTTAAAGTGTTTTGCTTAATTTAAGGTACTTTGTCTAACACCTATTATGAATGTGCAATGCTTGTTGAAAGTGCAACGCTTATTATGAGAGTAAGATCAATGTTCATTGCGAAAATGCAATAACCATTGTGAGGTTTAATATGCATAGCCATGAATGAGCTGTTATCTAATGCTTGTTGGGAATATGGGTAATGCATGTTGATAGGACCAGAAAGCTATACTTAAGTTAGAATGTTTCTCCAGTTCCTGTTATGATATCTTCGATATTGTTAACAGGTCCATAATGCCTGTTAGATAAAGACAACACCCGTTGGTTTGTTAAGCTGAGTTTGTCTTAAACTTTACTCTCTAATGCTTTGAGTTCTCAAATATAATTCCTTCTTTAATTATCATAGTCCCAAAAGTTGATGTACTTGCAAGATCTAACATAAATAACTTAGACAAGAGTTAGTTCTTTGACTTGGTTGTAATCATCAAAAAAACAATTAAATCTTTGAGGTTTAACATTCTCCCTCTTTTTTATGATGACAAATAATCTTTCAAAATCATTAAGGGTAAACATATTGAGGATCAAATCTTAAATCCCCATTAATCTATTAGTGTTATGCATAAAGTCATCATGTTTCCCTTGAAGTGTTAGATTCATCATCCATGATTCATCATTTTGCTCCCCTTTAAGATATGCTCACATTATATGCACCTTTTTATTTCTTATTTCTCCCCATTTGTCATTATCAAAAAGAAGCAAATAATAAGCAAAAGATCAAGTAAAAAAGTATAAATGAACCATATATTCATTGCAAAGGAACAAAAATAACTATTTATTTACATTCCAAAAAAAATGTTGTCTAATCATCAATTATTTTTTAAAATAAACGAAAATAAAGAAAATAAAAGCAATAAGAACAATTATGCAAATGACTCATGAGGAGAAGTGGTTTTGAAAGGAGAGGAATGGGTTTGATCTTGAGGTTCTAAGGGTGATTCTAGCTCTTTGGGTTTTTCTTGGTTCTTAGGCTCTATTAGTAATGCAGGGTCCTTAGACTTTTATAAGGGATCTTATTGCTTAGAAGAAGTGTCTTTGTGTACAGGTGGAACCATTTGTAGCTCTAGATCACTTAAACTTCTAGGTTGTAGATTCAACACTTCCATAATCCAATCAAGTGTTTGTTTCACGTCCTTCACTCAATTTGAGATGGTTCACTTTCTCGTGAAGGGAAGCGGTATAGTCTTCAACTCTCTTAATAGTAGCAATGAGTACTTCTAATTGTGCAAGCACTCTTTGCTCAAAGGGAGAGAGAGATGGAACATATGGAGTATATGTACCAATTCCCAGTCCTTTTACTACTATAACCCATGCCCTGATAGCTTCTTCAATATTCTCATTGTCCTATTCTTCTTGAGGAACTTCTCCTTCCTTGATCACTTTCTTGATCAACCCTGTGTCTAAGCTCTATAGAATCCTTATGCTTAATAACATTTTCTCTCTAATAAGCTCTTTGTCAAGTATATTACGATAATGCCCTGTGTCAAGTATATTACGATAATGCTTTCCAACATGTGTTGTAAGTTTCCAACGAGCATTGAAGAATTAACAAAGGGCATTGGACTCTTTATCAGACATTGAGATAATGTTTAATGGATGTTGAATAAGTACTCCAAGCTGAGTTATGTTGGACCTAACCACAGGTATTAAGATTTGCAATGCACATTAATCTGGCTAAGCAATAAGCATTGCATATTCACAACAAGCATTAGAAAAGTGCCCAAGATTGAGCTAAAGCTTCTGAAACTTGAAATGGGTGTTGGCCCTTCTCAAGAGGCATTGAACTAGTTTCCAATATGCATTATAAGTTCCTCAATAGTATGGATAAAAACTTTGCTATAGTTTAAAAAATAGAGCATCAAGTTCATGTTTTATAGGAAAATGCATTGATCATGAGCTAAGGGACATTGAAGTTGAGATCAACAAGGATGGGAGATTGACAATGGGCATTGGAGTTATTCATTGTAAGTTCAGTGAGTGTTGTAGAGAATCAATGAGCATTATACCTCTAACGACTAGTTTGAAGAAAAGTTATCATACTTAACTACAAGTAAATGGATAGCTAGTTTTATAGTTTAGGTATATAAGGAGTTTTTCTAAAGACTAAATTGATTAATGAAACTTTAGAGATCACTTATAATCAACTAGAGATCATCTAGAAAGTTATTTACGTAAACCTTTTTAGGTGTTGCTTTTGTATTTGGGTAGAGTGAGGATTGTTTTTATTACTATTTGAGAGTAAGTTTTTTTTTAGTACTAAAAGTGTATTTACTACGTAATTTAGGAGGCATTGACACTACTTGGATCTATCCTTGCTAGTGATTGTAAAGGTTGGAATTATACTTTAGAAAAATACCCAGAGGTTGGGTTAGCTCTCTTGTTCCTTGTAAAAGAGAGTAGTTGTAAAAGTTCTTCCTTAGCCTGAAAAAAGGAAGGTTTTGTTCTTGAGCCTAGAAAAAAAATACAAAGCCTAAGTTAAAGCTTGGGGAGTAGAGTAGGCATGTTGTCGAACCACTATAAAATCTTTATGTTGATTTATGTGTGTGGCTTTTGTTATTTCTATAGTTATCTATGTTTTTATTTACGACCAAAATTATCCCCTTTCTTCGATTGCCTTATCTTCTACTCATTCCAACAATTTTCCCATTCCATTGATGTTCCCAGTGATGAACCTGTGGGCAATCCTTAGGGCTTGGCTCTTGATCTTTGAATCTTTGTTGTTGTTGTTACTGTAATTGCTTGTTTCATCAATTATAGACTTCTAAATCTAGTTGACACCTACTTTAAAAGTTAGAAGAGGCTTTATTAAACTGATGTTGGTAACATCAAAACACCTAGCTATGTCTTTTAGCCTAATCTTGTATTTGTTCCCAAATAACCTAAATTTAATTATGCCAACTTCACTATAGATGTCACAATCATTCGCCAAAACTTTCATAGTAGTGGCGAATTCCAAAATGAACTCTAAGTAAAAGGGTTCACTGATGTGGCAGAATAACTCCCATCCTATTCCTATCATCTAATCCTCAACTTACTTTGCTAAACTATACCTTTATAAGTCCTTCCACTATAGGAATTTTCCACCACCAAGTTATCTCTTTAGTAATTTTTTGAGCTAGGAGTTTTTCTTTTTCATCTTTGAGATGAAATTGTTAGGTTAAAGGATCAATTGTAGGCTTTGAACTTGGTTTGAGAGTATGCTCTCTTTTTAGTGACTTTTCGTTTGCTCTTAGATTCCTAGGCTGATTTAACATTCTTATTTTGTTGTGATTCCAAATTAAAAGGTTTTGCACTTCTCTTCTTTTGTTGAGCAATCATGGAGGCAAGTTTCTCTTTTTATTTTAAAGCTTGAGCTAGTGTAAGAAGGTTGAGGGTTCTTCCTAGTAGGTTATTTGTATCTCTTTGTTAAGTTAGGTTTGGGTGCCATAAGTGTTTGAAAATGATTGATGTAAGAAAAATGCAAAAAATTGTAGTAAAACTTAAGAAATAGATGAAGAGAAAGGAAGGTAATAACAATAAGTGAAAAAATTTTAGGGTTTTAAAGAGGCTTAATTAGAAGTTCAAAGGGTTCCCTTATTAAAAATATGATCATTGGGAATGTTCAACGACAGTTGTGAGTTAGGCAATGATTGTTGGACATGACCACTAGCTTGGTCTTCTAAGTGCTCTTTAGCCAACAATGGTGGCTAGTTCACAATGGCCATTAAAGTGGTGACAATGATCATTGTGGATAAGCAATGATGGTTCAGACCAATAGAATAGAATTGAAAAACTTACATGTGACACAACAGTCATTGTAAGATACACAACAACCATTAACCATGTTTCTTGAATAAAAGATAAGTTTAAAACATAATCTTCAAAATCACAACCATTTTGGAAGCTCAACTAATGAATGTTATTAATCAAATTTAATGAAATGATCATGGATTCAACTAATATTTCAATAGTTTAATCAATAACATACATAATTAAAATCTTTAGTTATTGAATCTGAAGACTTCAACAATGATCAAATATCATCACAAGCAACAAAGATTATGAATTAACTAACAATAGGAATGAACCTATTTGAGGCTATTCTAAGGTATTTCCATCAATCATACCAAGTTCTCTTTTGATGAATTACATCCTTTCATCACAAAGACGTTTAATGAAAATATCTATTAATTAATGGTTAGTATTAATAAATTCCAACACAATATTGCCATTATTAGCATGATCCCTCAGAAAGTGATGTCCAATGTATATATGCTTACTTCTATAATGCTTAATGGGATTTTTAGACAAGTTCACAGCACTAGTGTTGTTGCACTTAATAACAACTTTATTTACAATGACTTTGTAGTCAAGAAGTTGTTTCATCCATAGGATTTGGGCATAACATTGGCCAACTGCTACATACTCAACTTCAACAGTTGATAAAGCAACTAAAGTTTATTTTTTGCTGCTTTAAGGCACTAAGCATTGATTAAGTAATTGACATGTGCTAGAAGTGCTCTTTCTATCTAAGGTACACCCAGCAAAATTCATCCATGCTTAGCTTAATGTTAGTGCTCATAAGAGTTTTATATGGTTATTGTTGTCCATGCTAAATCTTTTGATTAGTTCCATTGTATATTTGGCTCGGTTGGTGAAGATTCCTTCTTTTCCTTATTTGATTTATACTCAAAGGAAGAATTTGAGTTATCCTTTTATGCTCATTTCAAACTCACTCTTCATTACTTTAAAAACATCTTCATATAAGCAAACATTAGTAGTACCAAATATGATATCATCTACATTTATTTGCATTAACAATATGTCCCTATTCTTTTTGTTGGAAAAAAGACTCATGTCTACCAAACCTTTAAAGAAACCTTTTTCTACAAGAAAGTTGCTCAATCTCTCATACCAAGCTCTTAGAGCTTACTTTAAGTTATATAATGCTTTGGTTAGATTGAACACATGATTAGAAAATCAATGTTTTAAAACCAAGAGGTTGTTCAACATAAAATTTTTCATAAATATACCCATAGCTAAAAGCACTTTTGATATCCATTTGATATAACTTTAAATTGATGTAAGATGCAAATGCAAGTAGACTTCTAATGGCTTCAAGTCTGGTTACAGGTGCAAAAGTCTTATCGAAGTGAATCTCTTATTCTTGGTTATAGCCTTTGGTTACTAACCGAGCCTTATTCCTAACAATGTCTCCATGTTCATCAAGCTTATTTCTATAGACCCATTTGGTTCCAATAATAAAATGGCTATAAGGTCTATGAACTAAGGTCCATACTTTATTTCTTTTAAATTGATTGAGTTCTTCTTGCACAATAAGAACCTAGTGTTCTTCTCTAATGGCCTCATCTATGGTCTTAGGCTTAATAAGGGATATAAAAGCAAGATTAGTATATATATTTCTAAAAATGATCCAGTTGTTACATGACTTGATTGGTATCCAATGATAAGATCTCTTAGGTGATTGTTCTTAAAAATCCAATTCCTTTGTAGTTGAGTTTCATCTTCATTAGGAGTAGGAATTAATGGATCTTAATTTCTTACATTCCTCATGTCTTATAGGTTGTCCACATTCTTTCCTTCTTCTCCAATATTTAGCTCACTCATGGGATCTGTAATATCATCAACATCTTCTTCTATTATTAAAGAAGTAGGGTCTAATTCATTAAAAATAATATGAATAAATGCCTCTATAATAAGGGTTCTCTTATTAAAAACTCTATACCCTTTACAACTGGTAGAGTATCCAAGGAAAATTGCTTCATCAAATTTGGAGACAAACTTACCAAGGTCGTCTTTAGTGTGTAGAAAAAAGTACTTGCAACCAAAAACTCTAAATATGCAATCTTAGGCTTTTTATTGTTTCACAACTCATAGGGAGTTTTCTTCAACAAGGGTCTTACTAAGACTCAATTTAAGACATAACAAGAAATGTTTACAGCTTCAGCCCAAAAGTACTTCGAAAGATTATACTCATTCAATATAGTTCTAGCCATTTTTTAGTGAGTTATATTCTTCCTTTCTCCCACATCATTTTGTTTTGGTATTCTAAGAGTTGAAAAGTTGTGTGAGATACCATACTCATCACAAAAGTTATGAAACTTAGCATTCTAAAACTCTCCTCCATGGTCACTTCAAATGGAAGAGATTTTCAAATCCTTTTAGTTTGAATTCTCTTGGCAAAGGTCTTAAATGCATTAAACTAAGAATCTTAATGAAGAAGGAATAATACCCAAGTATATCTAGAGTAATCATTTACTATGACAAATGCATAATGCATGCCTCCTAAACTAGATACACTAGTGGGTCCAAATAGACACAAGTGAAGCAATTGCAATGGCCTATAAGAACTTTCCCTATTATTGGCATTGAATAAGGATTTAATTTGGTTACCTCTTTGACATGCTTCATACATTTTTTCCTTTGAAAACTTGATTTCATGTAGACCTTCAACCAAGTTTCTTCTGTTTAGCTTATTGAGGAGTTTCATGCTTGAATGTCCTAACCTTCTATGCTAGGTTTTATTGTCATCCACTATAGAGGCTAAACACTTTGAATTATGGTTAGCAAGAGTTTAAATCAATCACATAAATATTATGAACTCTTCTAACAATGAACAAAATCTTGTTGTCATTCATCCTTAATACATAGCATGCTTATTGCACAAATATGACTCTAAGGCCTTTGTCACATAATTGACTTACACTTAACAAATTATGTTTAAGTCCATCAACAAGTAGTACTTTATCAAGGATAGGTGAGTCATCAACCTTACCAACTTTACCTATGCCAACAATTTTGCCTTTGCCATTTTCTCCAAAAGACACATTTCTAAGACCTTTAAGCTTTTAAAATTGAGTGAAGAACTTCCTTTTTCTTATCATGTGTTTTGAACATCCATTGTCAAGATACCACTATTGTTCCCTAACTTCATATTTTAAGCACACCTGTAAGACAAAAAGGATAATGTCTTAAGTAGCCAAACATTTTTGGGTCTTAAGGTGTTAGCTCTTGCCAACTACTCATAATCCCTTCTAGATTGTCAATGATAAAAAATATGACCATATATATCATAATAGAAATAATCACCATCAAAATGAGTTGGTATCCAACTTCTAGGTGGTACATGCATACAGTGCATACAATGTTTGTTGGACTTGTACCTTCTTTGAGCAATGTGCCTAGGAGTATTTCTCATGTGAGGAACTCTCTTATGTTATGTGTGTTAATATCCATAATTATACTAATTTTTGTGTCTTTGAACACTTTGTCTCTTAGGCTTGTAAGAGTGATAAATGTGGGCAAAATTTGCTCTTTAGGGGGCACTTCTCACAATTGTGTGATTGTGTTGAGACTTACCTCCTAAGCCATTATTAGTGGCATTTCCCTTATTATAAATTTCTTACTTTGTAACATTGCTAGAAACATTATCCTTTAGCCTTAACAAAGACTGTTTAAAAAGAGGAGGGAGTCATTGAAGTAGTGGCATTATAGCCTAATCCATATTTAATGGATTGGACTCTTTTGAGCCTCAAGGATGGAGTCTAACTTCTTCTTTCCTTAAGTGAACTTGTTGAGATTTTCCTTTACTTTAAGGTTATTAATTGTGAAATACTCTACCTTTTTAGCTAGAGTTTCTTGACTTTTACCATTTTCTTCAAGGATTTGTTATCCTTTTGAAGAGAAGCGGTGTTGGACTTAAACGTCTTAATGTTGACAATGAGCTTGGTGACTATAGAGTATAACTTATCTCTAGAGTAACAATCAAAAGGATTTATCTCTTTGTCACCATCACTATCATTGTTACTATTGGATGTATGTTAACTTAAGGATTTATTTGACTGCTACTCAATTGCCATGAGATAGAGGTTATCTAGCTCTTTCCTTATTTGTTATTCATCAAGTTTAGAATCATTAGTGCCATCCCAAGTGGCTTTATACCCCTTTCCTTTCTTGGAGGTGTGTTTTCTAGAAGGAAACTTACTTTTCTTAATCTTAGGACAATATGATTTTATATGCCTTTTCTCATTACATCTATAGTAGGTGAGTTGACTCTTAGTGCCTTTCTTATCATAGTTCTTTGTCTTTCTACCCTTTTTGTTTAAAAGAAATCTCTTTACTTGGTTGGTGATGAAGGCAAGATGCTCATCTTTACTATTATCTTCATCATAACTATAAGAGGAATGTTAGTAACTAAGATGTAGATGGAGATTTAGAATGTACCTCTTAGCCTTTCAAAGCCAAGTCTTTCTTTCTTATCCTTATGTGTTTAGCAGGCTTTTCAAGGGTGATCTTATGAGCCAATAACTTTCTCATAAGCTCATCAAGTGTTAGGACTTTTAGTTTATTGGTTGTCTATATAGTTGTCTTCTTAGAGTTTTCAGAATTTTTGCTATCATGTCATCATTTGTATAGGACTTTTCTAAAGTTTTGAGAGTGCCCATAATGTTTATGAATGTATTGTACATCTCAGTAATAGTTTCACTAGGTTGGTATACAAATATTTCATACATGTATGTGTGCATTTATATCTTTTTCTTTTTTACTTCACTAGTTCCTTCATGTGGAGTTTGCAGTGTGTCCCATATCTCTTTGGTTGATGTACACATTTCTAACTTAGCATATTGGGACTTGTGGATTGCACGAAAAAGAACATGCATTGTTCTTTTATTCTTTAGGTTTGCCTTCTTTTCTTCAGCAGCCCACTCACTCTTTGGCTTTGGTATAATAACATCTCTAACTAGCTTTGTTGGAACTTCACTTCCTTCCTTAATAATGTCCAATAGGTTAATGGTTTCACTATTAAGGAAGATCTCCATATGATTCTTCTAGTAGCCATAGCAATCTCCCTTAAAAAATAGTGGCTTGTGGATGGATTGTGATTCTTCATGACTTGCCATGATCTTTTGCCCTATGCACTTAAGCTTTAATCAATAGACCAACTCTGATACCAATTACTATCCCTTAGTGCCACTAAAAGGAGGGCATTGAATAGGGCAATGACAAGTAATAAAAAATTAAAACTAAGTATTAAAATAGGAGAAGAATTAACACACTAGATTTATAGAGGTTCAACACAACTTGCCTACATCCTCTCCTCTGGTATCTCCACT
Organism: Omphalea diandra; assembly: GCA_949677035.1. Taxonomy (NCBI): domain Eukaryota; kingdom Viridiplantae; phylum Streptophyta; class Magnoliopsida; order Malpighiales; family Euphorbiaceae; genus Omphalea; species Omphalea diandra. The sequence continues at coordinate 8,838 of CATIWR010648146.1, read as the reverse complement.
ACAACCTTTACTATATTGATAACTTAAGGTGCTATCAACAACCTTTACATAAGTAAGTTTTTAAGCACTTATAAAGCCTTTACAATAGATAAATTCTTAGGCTCTATCAACCTTTTATAAGTAGTTCACAAATACTACTTAACCTTAACCCAAAGTAGTTTACAAGTACTACTTTAAACCTTTCCTAAGATCTAGTTTTCAAGGTTTCCTCAACTAAATACAACACTTTAATAAGGAGGAAAACTTTTTCACTCAACCAATAAAGACATTTTAAGTGCTTGTAATAAGGTATGCTTGATAAGTTTGAGAATGTGAAGAAAATTTTTGAAAAGCTTATTCTGAAAAGTCTATTTTAAAGTTAAGTCTCATAAGCTTGGAATAATGAATTTCTCTTGATTGCTATTTCACTCTTAGTTTATCTTTTTTATTGAGATAAGCTTTCATAATAAAATACTCGCTTTAGAATAGTTCTCTATGTGTTTAAGTTAAGAGTGGGTCCTTTTATAGTATTGAACAAAGAACTAGTCATTAAAGAAATAAATGTCACTTCACATTAAATATAAGAACAAGTAACACCCGTTAAGACATCTCCACACCCATTGCTAAGGCATAAACCATCATTGATTTCATACAAATGGGTGGTTGTCAAATAAAATACACCTTCAATGGTCGTTGGCTCTATCAAAATGCCCATTGGGAGTAACTATTAGAGAGAACATGACTTAAGGATCCTCCTTTAACTTTCATATTTATTTTATTCACTTTATCTTTAATGATCATTGGACTTAAACATCATTTTTAAGCTTTAATGCTCATTGGAAGAAGATCAATGCCTATTATTTATTCCTAGAAAGTGTGAACTTGATGCTCTATTTTACAAGGTCTCCAAAAATCCTTCAACGACTATTAGAGGATTCACAATGCTTGTTGAGATAGGATTGTCCCTCGTTAGGGGACCAGAGCTTATAGCTCAAAATGAAGCATTCTTCCAACACTTATTGGTAATCTTCCAATGCTTATTGAAATATTAAGTGTGCCTCATTAGGGGGTCTAGAGGCTTTGGCATGACTAGAGAGATTTTTCAACGCCTGTTGTGAAAGACCAATAGTTGTTTCAAGTTCTATTGTGTTTTGCTTAATCTAAGGCATTGTGTCCAACACCTTTTGTGAAAGTGCAATGCCTGTTGTAAAGACAAGATCAACATCCATTGTGAAAATACAAGACCCATTTTAAGGTTCAATATGCATAGCCATCACTGACCAGTTGTCCAACCCCTGTTGGAAATATGGGTAATGATTCTTGATAGGTCATGAAAGCTGTACTTAATTTAGAATGTTTCTCCAATACCTGTTGTGATATCCTCAATGCCCGTTGATAAGTCCATAATGTTTGTTGGATTAAGACAACACTTGTTGGTTTGTTAAGTTGAGTTTGCCTTGAACTTTGCTTTTCAATACTTTGAGTTCTCAAACATAATTCCTTATCCAATCATCATAGTAAAAAAAATTTGATGTACCTATAATATCTAACACAAATAAATTGGACAAAAGTTAGTTCTTTGACTTGTTTGTAATAATTAAAACAAGACTTGGAACATTGAAGTTTAACAGCATGGAGCTCCTATAACATTTATCAAAAGAAGAGCTAATAGAAGGTCTTCTAAAGCTCAAGTTCATAAAGGGCAAGACAAGTGGACCTTACCAAATGGGGCAAAAACACCGAACATCCTATAAAAGCCAAAAATGTTGTAAGTTCCTTTAGGCCTTTTCAACTAAGTCATATGGGCTTAGTTGGACCCATTAGAAATGTTATTCTTAGTGAAAAATACTATGCATTTATGCTTGTTGATGACTAATCTAGGTTCACTTCAATCTTTTTCCCTGCTCATAAGATTGACACTTTTGATGCTTTTAAAAGTTTTGCCAAACGAGTTCAAAATGAAAAACGTTACTTCATTTCTTCTACTATGAGTAACCATAGAAAAGAGTTTCAAAATGAAAGTTTTGAAAGTTTTGTTTAGAAAATGGGATTTCTCACAATTTTTCTACTCTTTGAATACTACAACAAAAATGGTGTTACAGAGAGGAAAATAAGGCATTGGTAGAAATGGTAAGAACAATGCTCAATGAGTACTTTTTACCCAATTACTTTTAGGCCAAAACCATCAATATCACATGTTATATTACAAACTAAACTTCAAAAGACCCATTTTGAATAAAACCTCTTATGAGTTATGGAATGGTAGAAACCTATGATTTCATACCTTAGAGTATTTGGTTACAAATGCTACATTTTTAATACTAAGGAGAACCTTGGAAATTTTGCTTTAAAAATCAATAAAAGTATTTTTCTTGGATATTCCACCTATACCAAAGCTTATATGGTATTTAACAAAAGTCTATAGTAGTTTAAGAGTTTATAAATGTTGTATTTAATGAGTCTAGCAAACTTGATCTTAGGAAAGGTTCTCTTATTAATGATCTTGTACGTGATTTTGAGAAGTTGAAGTTAAACTCAACACCCAAGGAAAATGTGATTAATCTTAAGGAACATGAACCACCATAAGAGGAAAAGCAAGCTCAACCCTAACAAGAATATAACCAAGCTCAAGAACTCCTTAAAAGATCAAAGATATTGGAAGGATCATCTGAAAGATCTAATCATTAGTGAAACATCTAAGGGAGAAAGTACTAGAGTTAGATGCTTTAGATAATAAGCTTGCTTTTATTTCTCAAATTGAGCTAAAGTCAATTAATGAGGCTCTTGATGATGGGAGTTGGGTAATTGCTATGCAAGAGAAACTCAACCAATTTGAGAGAAATAGAGTTTATAAACTTATCCATAGGCATAAGGAACACCTGGTTGTTGCTTGTAAATGGTGTTTAACAACAAGTTAGATGAGCAAGGTTTTATCATAAAAAATAAAGCTCAATTAGTTGTAAAAGGCTACAACTAAGAGGAAGACATTGACTATGATGAAACATTTACTCTTGTGGCAAGATTAGAGGCCATTAGAACTCTTTTAGCATTTGCATGTCATATGAACTTTAAACTTTTTGAAATAGGTGTGAAAAGTGCTTTTTTAAGTAGTTTTATTGAGGAAGAAGTTTACTTAAAATAAATTATGGGTTTGAATCTTATGATTTTCCTAATCATGTTTCAAATTAACTAAGGCCTTATATAGATTGAAACTAGTTTCAAGAACTTGGTGAGAAAAGGCTTAATTCATTATTTTGAAAAATGATTTGAAAAAGGAAAGGTTGACACAATTTTTTTTCGTGAAAAAGCATCACAAGGATGCACTCATTATGAAAATTTATGTTGATAATATTATATTTAGTGCTACTAATGAATCTCTTTGTGAGGAATTTGCTAAGTGTATGACTAAGGAATTTGAGATGAGCATGATGGGTGAGCTCAAGTTCTTCCTTAGTCTTTAAATTAAGAAAATCAAAAAGGGCATCTTCATTAATCAAGCCAAATTTAATAAGGAACTTCTTAAGAGCTTTGGCATAGAAGGATGCAAAGTAGTAAAGACTCTAATGAGTGCATCAATAAATCTTAACAAAGATGAATTGAGTAAGCCAATTGATGAAAAAGAAGTATAAAGCTATGATTGACTCTCTCCTATATCTTACTACTTCTAGACTCAATATCATGTATAATGTTTACTTGTGTACTAGGTTTCAATCTTGTCATAAGGAATCACACTTACATGTGGTTAAAAGGGTTTTAAAATATTTGCATGGTACATTGCATTTAGGATTATGATATCCTAGGAACTCATCCTTGAGTCTTAGTTATTTGGATGCAAATTATACTCATAGTTTTGTGAATATAAAAAGTACTTTTAGAACTTGCCAATTTACTAGTGAATGTCTAGTCTCTTACTTTAATAAGAAGCAAGTTTCTATGGTCTTATCCACCACCATAGTAAAGTATGTGGCGGTGGGTTATTGTTGCACCTAAGTTCTTTAGAAGAAATAATAATTTAAGGATTATGGCAAAGAGGCTGATCATATTCCCATTAAATATGACAACATAAGTGCAATAAGTCTTTTAAAGAATCTCACCACATTTAAGCTGCAAACATAATGACATTAGGCATCATTTCCTTAGAGATCATGTGCAAAATGGTAATGTAGTGTTAGAATTCATTGACACTAAAAACTAATTTTTGAACATTTACATAAAACCTTTAATGAAAATAGAATGAACTTTACCAAGAGGGAACTTTGGATGGTTAATGGAAGCTTCCTAGGGTGAAAATGGATCTTATAGTGTGCATGTATTATTGATAATTGATAGTTTAATACTCTTAATTTGTGTGTGTCAATGATTTATTGTGTTCAATACATGAGTCGATTCATAATGTACTTGAACTTTTCCATATTCAATTGCATAAATTGATCATCAAGATACCAATTTGATCACACTAGGATTGGGCCTTTTGTTTGAATTTTCATTTTCATAATGTTATTTAAAACTGACCTCTAAATCGCAATCAAAACCTTAAGTCACGGTCACTACTTTAAAGTCAACTTGATTTTCAAAGTCTTTCAATAATTGCACTCGTGACCTAAAGTTGCCTTTATGACAATTAAAATTTCAAAATTTCAAATCATTACCCTAGCACCTTTTCAAGATTTTTTCAACCATTACTCACATTTATGAAAGATTGCGGTCATGAAACGTGGTTCACATATGCAACATACAAACATCTAATGAACATTAACCACTAGTTCTCCAAATGGTGCAACCACTCCATAAATGCATTTTTAGCCATTTCTTCTCCATTTTAAACTCATTTTTTGCTTATTTAAACCCTATAAACTCCTTCCTTTTCACCTTTTACCTCCTTATTTATTCAAACTATTCTCATTCTCTTAAGGCTTCTTCTCTCATCACTTTCTACCCTTTTTCTCTTTAATGGCTCCCAAGAAATACACCAAGTCAAAAAAGGGCAAGGAAATAACCCAATTTTCTTCTTTTCCTCCTAGAACTTCCCTCTCTCTACACAAAATGAAAAGGATTGCAAAGGAAGAAAAGGAAAGGTATGAAGCTAACAAAAAGAAGATGATCTAACCTAATAAAATCCCTTCATAATTTCTTCATTCTACTCTTAATCTAGATAAAGAAGTCAAAGGATATCTAAACAACTTAAGGTGTATTCAATTCATCTACTGAGAAGAATTAGGATATGAAGACATTGTACAGGAATCCATGCACACAATGTAAGTAAGCAAAGATGTCTCCAACTTAGTAGGTATGTTTAGTTTCACATGTACATGCTTTAGCAAGGAATTTTTTTCAAACATGAATCGTGACTGTGACTTCTCTGTCTCAATCGTGACATTTGTCTGACAATTATTAAATTCAGGATTTTGCTATGAACTTTGAAGATATGGAGATAGTTTTGTTTGTAATAGCTCTTTGGTAAGTGTAACCTATAAAAACTTCATCAAATGATCTTAAATGCAAGAGAATAACATTTAATATAACCAAACTCTTGCAAATTAAATTCTTAACTCCCTCTCTCATTAGTTCTTTGTATTTGAGTTGTTGAGGTTTGGTGCAAGCCTTTAAACACCTTTGGAATTGAGTTTTAGAGTGATCCTTGTGTGTAAAAACTCTTATATAGCTTGTGTGTGAGCATTGTAAAACAAATATGAGGTTGTGTATGAGCCTTGTAAAACACAAAGTGTAAAGTTTGGTGTGAGCTTAAGAAAAATCATTTTGTGTTAATGAAATATCCAATTGGAGAATTAGGGAGGGGATGTAGGGGTTTTTGTAACACCCGAACCATTATAAATCTTTATGTTGTCTTCTCTTTTACTATTTCTCTATTGACTTTGCCCTAATTGCTTACCTACCAAAATTTAAATTCTCACTAATTCAACCCCTCTGTTGGTACATAAGGGTCAATGTTCTTTTGTTATTATTATTATTATTACCTCTAAATTTTACTTAAACTACCCTTATGGGTTTTAATATAAGTGGTTGCTCATTCTTGCTCAAGCTGCCCTTTCAAGTTTCCAACCTAATAAGTTTTTCTCTTTTCTTTTTTTAAAAAAAAAAAATTTGTTCTTCTTATTTTTTCATATTTGATTACAAGAGAAGCTAGGCTTCTTGGAGGCTCCAATTGTGGGTGCGAAGCGCTATTTCCCAAAACATCATCTAAATCCCCATTTGCTAAGATCCATCTCTATTAGGGCTGCATAGACTGAGTGGCTATCCCACATATCAAATTTTAGCATTGACCGAACTTGCCCAAGGTGGAGGCTAACTGGAATTACTCTAAGGACTTATGAAGGGTGAGTGATCGTTCTTACCTTGACATTTAGCACACTCTACGATCTTGATAAAATCTATTAATATCTTAAGGTTGTACAAGACATAATGGGTTTCCTCAACTCCTTTGTAGAGGGACCTTTGACTCAGTGCTTCATGGATAAGGTGGATGCCACATAGGATAATCACTACATCTACCATATTTTCCTTACTGAGACTTTCACATATAATGATGCTAACATAAAGGCTTGGTCGTAGGATAGTTAGAAACATAGGGCTTTTGAATCTTAAAAAATATTCAGAACAAAAATATTCACATGGAGAAAAGTTCTTGTATTTTATTTAGTTTAAAGATATATTTGATAAATATCACTTTCATTATGTAAATGCAATTCCTCTTAACACTTTGCTTTCCATGAACCATCACATTATACTATTGTCCCTTCGTGCCCTAGAAGGGGGGTTGAATAGGGCAATGATAGGTAATAAAAAATAGAACAAGTGTGGAAATAATGAAGAATCAAGACAACCAATTAATAAGGGTTCGACATAACCTGTCCATGTCTTCTCCTACAATATTGCCATTAGAGCCTTTCACTATCTAGATAGCTTACAAGTGATATCAACTACCTTTACAATAGTAGTTTCCAAGGACTACTAAGTGGTTACAAGTAAATTTATAGGAGCTACTAAGACCGTTTCCCAAAGTATTTTATAGGTACTACCTTAAACCTTTCACATAGTATAGTTTTAGATCTTCTAACTAAAAGTTTTCTCAAATGAAATTACAACATGGAAAGTTGAGAAAAAATCTCTCACTTGAGCAATAAACAATTTAGAATACACTTACAAGGTATGATTGATTTGGTTGAGAGTTTTGAGAGAAAGTCTAAAAGCTTATGCTTCAAACTCTATTTTTAAAACACCTCTTACAAGCTTAGATAATGTTATTTTCTTGTAAGATAGATTACTCTTGTTTCACCCATTTTAATCAAAGATAGCTTTCACTATAAAAATACTCACTTTTTAAACATTTTATCTTTTTTGTTTTTATTGTGAAAAGGTCCTTTTATAGGCAAACACATAGAACTAGCCATTAGAAAGAAAGTTATCACTTCATGTCACAAGAGTAGACACTCAATGCTAGTTGGACATTCTCTATGCTTGTTGCTTAGCCATCAACCAGGTGATTTTCAAACAAAATCAACTTCAACGGTCAATAGTACTATCAAAACACCCGTTGGAACTAGCTATTAAAGAGAGATTTGCCTAGATGCACCTCTTCTAACTTTCTCAATTATTTATTCAACAACTCTTCAATGGCTGTTGGCAATTCTCAAAGCCTTTTGGAATTCAACTTCAAGTCCTATTGAGATATATGAACAATGTCTCATTATAAGTTTCCAATGAAAGTGATGTCTCCTAGCCATCAACTTCAACTCCTGATGCTCTATTTTTTAAGATTTTCAATAGTACTTAAGCAGTTGTTGGTGAACTTTCAATGCCCATTGAAAATGATCTCAATGCCTGTTGCATTTTTTAGAGTGTCTAGTGGAGGGTCTAGAGATCTTAGCTATGCCTAGGAACTTCTCCAACATCCATTGGTAAAATCCAATGCCCATTTCAAAATCTTGAGGTTTGCTTAAATTAAGTCACATGGTCCAATGCCTGTTGCAAAAATGCAATGCTTATTGAGATGTCAAGACCCATACCCATTGTGAAATTGTAATGCCCATTGTGAAGATCAACTTCCATAGCTCAAGTGATTGAGTCATCTAATGCTTATTGTGCTTGAGAAAAAAATTGGTTGATAGGTCGTCTAGAATACCTTACTCATACTTGGGTGTTATTTCAATGCCTATTAAGTTCCTTCAATGCTCATTACTGGAGTCACAACACTTGTTGAAATATGGCAATATTAGTTGGAGTTGAATACTTAGAGTTTTCACCATAACTCTTTCACCAACCATTTTTGTTCAATAAGTTGATGTTTCTGCAAGACGTTACACAAAAAACTTGGACAAAGGTCAGCTTTTAGATGTGTTTGTAATCATCAAAACAAGCTAAGTTCACCATTCTCCCTAAGCCAGTCTCAACATCTACATGTTACATATTAATTGCATGCATGGATACTACTTTTAATAATGACACATTAGAACATTTTTTTGTCTTGACTAATTCTAGGCACTAGCTCCTTACTCTTCATCCCCTATACTCGATGGTTGCCTTGTTATTGCTCATACTTGGTGATTGATATATATATATATATATATATATATATATATATATATATGTGTGTGTGTGTGTGTGTGTGTGTGTGTGTGTGTGTACACTTATATGTGTATATACACATATATGTGTACATACACACATGTGCATATACACATATCTATATATATAAATATATATATAAATATCTATATATATATATATATATATATATATATATATATATATATATATATATATATATATATATATATATATATATAAGTTTATTCTTTTTTGTAAATAAACTAGACACAAATGACACAACATTGTCAAAAT
>CATIWR010648024.1:0-51106 GCA_949677035.1 Omphalea diandra | reverse complement strand
ATATATATAAAGTGAAACTCCGATTTGTAATCGGTTGACCATGATGAGTGATGAGGTTTATAGATATATAAAGTGAAACTCCGATTTGTAATCGGTTGACCATGATGAGTGATGAGGTTTATAGACCTAGTCCATACATTTATACTCCCAATATAAATAGTAATAAAATGATTTTCATTTTGCACCATCAAGTTTCATTATTTAGATTCATAATTTATTCACTTTAGAAACATAATTTGTTCATTGTTTATATAAAATTTGAAATTGTGTATACATTTAAATACAGAATTTCTTCATTGCACATAGAAAATTAGTTCAAATTCTACAAACCTTTGAGCAAATTCTATTTCTTATTTGCAATTATATACTAACCAAGATGCCCAAACACTTGTTTCATTTTATGTACCAAATTTGAAGAAAACAAGAAAAAGAAAAAAATCGGTAACCTAGGCACAAAAACATTTTATTCATAAGAAAACAAAAAAAATGTGCAATTGTTCTTTTTTTATATATAAATATTTAATTTTTCATGTTTGTTAAATCTTTATACTTATTCATAGTACCTTGATATATATTCTTAATTGTTCTTGGTAATTGAAATTACTTTTTGTGTATCATCTATCGAGATTAGAGTACGAATAATTTCATAAATTCTCCGGAAATTAATAAGATGGGTAAAATAGTTATTTTATTTTCATAACCTTCCGTTTTCGTCATTTCATTTTAATTTTTAAAGCAAACGACAGAAATTTTTCCCACAGTTGTTTTCCTTGTTTGCATTTGTATCCCAACCACATTGCAACGTACTAGTTTGCGCAATCTAATTCCATTCTCTCCTTACTTTTCATTCCATATCATTCCTTTCCCCACCTAACCTTATTGCCAAAACACTGTGTTAGACTATGAGTGGAAAAATCGCTCCGAACCTTGTCATTGTAAGTACGTAATTACCAATTTAACCTGCAAATAATTTTATGTCCTCCGATTATTTTTAACTGTTTTAATCCATTTTAATTGCAAGTCTGAAATTTTGCTTTGGTTATTCGTATTGCATCTTCTTTTTATTATTTGGGTTAGTAAATTAAGATTTTCATAATTTTTATTTCTAATTGATATATATATATATATATATATATATATCTGAGTGTGTGTGTGTGTATTATAGTGCATTAGTGCAAATTTTTTCCACATTTAATAATAAGAATCAAATTGAACTTGATGACAATGACAATAAATTTTGATGAAGTGTGCCATAGCAATTCTATTTTGATATATTTTGAGTCTCATGCAATTTTCCCTACAAGTGAAAGAAATTTTCCCCTCATATGTTGCCCGCATTTATAGACTTTTCCTAAGAAAGAAAAGAAATTCCTTCTCTCCCATTTCTACTTTATTCCTAACTTTTCCCTTCCCAACCTCTCGAACCTATTCATTATTTTCCCAAAACAGTTTTAGGCAGCGGAATGTTTAAGCTATACGTGATAAATACTTCTAAAGTTGATGAATATGAAACTAGAATATAATTTCATAGTTCATATTTCAGTTTAAATGTCAAGTATCAAGTAATTTTTGGACAAGGTGGAAGAGTAAATCATTTTTTGAACCGGAAATCGTTGGCCACACCTAGAAAGACCTATAAATTTGCTTATCACCATAATGTAGCGCATATATATATATATATATATATATATGAACACAGTATTGAAAGTTGATAACTAATGGCTCCAACTATGTAAGGGGAGTTAATACCATTGTCCAAGATCATAAACACACCACTGTCTTAACTACACCACTGTCTTAAGCAGTTCATTATAAATATAGGTAGGATTATCAAAAAAAAGTGGACCAAAAAGACATAATCCATATTCATCGTAACAGAGGATCATTTGAATACATGCAGCTCGAAGAATGATCCTGTCACGGCCTCATATACAAGGACATCCCCAACGTTAATGCCCTTCAGCCTCAGAAAAGCTTTATACCTCGAAACCAAACTACATATCTGATTATGGTGATAGACACGCAGGTAGACCTGAAAAGTAAACATATCCCTACATCAGAAGCAGCGAAGTTCGTGCAGTATAGCGGGCATGAAGCTCCATGGAATATTCTGTCCATACAAATGAGTTAGCGGGCAGTCGGACACATATGACATAAAGTTTTAATCACATGAAAAGAAAAAATAATGAATCTACACACACACACACACAGATATATATATATATATATATATATATATATATATATATATATATATATATATATATATATATATATATCAGTGAGTGAAGTTATATTAAGATAAGATTCATGAACAAATTCCCTATTTGGAAACCATATAATTATTATATATCATGTGTTGCATGTAAAGTAAGAGTAGTAAACTTATTTACTGTCCATGATTCCACGATGTACATGAATGTCATTTACGACAGATATGAAGAATGGATTGTGAGTGCAATTGAGCTGCAGTGTGTAGCTGAAGATCAGATGGAGGTTGGGGCAAAGGAGGAGGGTGCATATGAGAAATTGGGTTGAAATTCACAAAAGGCAGGGGGCGGCGGACCAGTCCTTATGGTGGAACCACCGGAACTTCACACATTGACTCATTATAGATGTCGGCGATTAACACATTGGGTCCTATGTACTCTGACCGTACATGGTTTCCCGGCATAATATGGTACTGATTAATGAAGTCATGAGACCGCGTTCCCATGATATTCCCCACCATTGCCGTCTCTCGTCACTTGTACAATAACTAGTCTCTCATCCCAAGCTCTCAGTATAACTTGGGTGTCTGTCTCGTGTCCATACAGACTAGAAAATGTCTTGTTTAATTTCTGGATGAAAAAAAAAATGTGCAATTGGGATCATCTGCTAATTATTACGCTTGATAATTATACATGATTGGTTAACTTATATGTTACCTTTTGGGGAGCCTCGAGATCCACTTGAGTAATAGTGGGGATGAAACAGAAAGGGTACATTCTGAGGATCCCTGCATGAACGATTACAACATTTCAATTCCAACTGTTTACATTTGAATGGACAGCAGCGACAAATCTGGCTGCCTGATATGGATTGGTGAAACCAAACAAAAGATAATATTAGAGTAAATAACGTCAGAACATATATATATATATATATATATATATATATACACAGTAATGCACATGAAATGCAAATTGCGTGAGAAAAAAATGGTGAATATTTTTCAATCAAAATCAATAAATGGAAAGACTTTGAGCATGGAATCGGATGTAATTGGTGGTTCGTGTTCATGGTCACAATTGGCATGGTTGAAGTTCAAATGCAGATGATAAAAAAATTTCTAATTCATTTGTTGAGGCAAAAAGGATGGATCCATGCGAAAAATGTGACAACTTTTAGGTTGGATTACCGTGCAATGGCATGAATTTGGAAAAAAAAAAAATGCATACCAGTATGGTTAGGAAACTTTGCACCCGTATATGGAAAAAAATGAAACTTAAAAACGCAAGATTTGGTTAGCAAAGGGAAATAGCTTAGGCCGCTGAGAAGAACTAGTGGGAATACAGAAATTTGTGTTACGTTTCACAGAAGTTGTTGAATGGAGAAGAAAGGGTGACTGAATTTGTTCAATGAAGCCATTTTTATATTACGAGAAACAAAATGTACAATTGATGTCTCGAGACGCCCACCTATTATCACTTAACCTGAAAATTTGTACCCATTACTTTCTCATACAGTTGTAGAAAACGCTGCTAAGGTACGAGTGAGAATGCTTATATAAAGTGATAACAAAAGATAGAAATATATATATATATATATATCTATATATATATATATATATATATATATATATATGCTTTATAAATTTGTAGGAGATTACAACTTTTTACATATTTGTAAATGAGTTACAGGGGGTTTTGCAATAAAAGAGGTCTGCAAATGACAAGTTACAAAAAAAAATATTCAGTATATGAGCTTTCTCTCGAAATGTATCTTCGCTCTTCTAATAGGTTTTGGGTTGTAAGAGTTCCACCTGCAAGCGATGAGAGCTCGCCTTTTATAGAAAAGGAATCTTGGTATATTTGTAAATTTTGAAGATGTTTATAGAATCACATGAACTAATTGACAAAACAGAATAATTAGTCATAATAGTCTTTAAACAAAAGTGAAGTCACCACATAGGCACAACTGTGAGTGTCCTTGATATCTTCACATGGGTTTAGTAAAATAGTTGACAGATTTTTTTTTTTTTTGCAAACTTTTCTTTTTCTTTTTTATTTTTTTATTATTTTACAGGTGGAAGGATACCGAAATAGTCATCCACATTTTCATCATCAAGGTCTTTGATTGGCTCCTCTGAATCTAACTCGACATTTGTAGAGGCCACCTATAAATTAGAAAAATTACTCTTTAGGAGCTGTCTCATAATGGATAAATAATCCTCTTGTGATTTTGCTGCAGCTAGGAGGGACTGGGCATAATATTTTTAGGCCAAAAAGGTCAAGTCCTTAGCCTAAGGTTTTAAAGAAGAGCTCTATTCTTTTTTAGCCATTCCAATACAAAATTTTTAAAAATTTGTTTTGGAAATAATCCCACCATTTGACTTTGCATTTTTTGACTAGGACTACCACAGTATCTTGTTGATTATAATCAAAATACCATGTGTAGACCTAATGTAGAAAAATTTTGAGCAGAAGAGTCATAATGGAGAGGATCTTTTTTCTATCTTCGAGGGTTTATAACATTCCTTAAATAGGTCAAAGCATGTATGGACTTCTGGAGTCAAAAGTTGTGGAACTACTCCATAATAGTTCCACCATTGGATGAACTAGTAAGGAATGCATGTGATTTTGATTTTTGTATCAAAGTAGATTAGCCATGAGTGGCTACCTTTGAGGTTTTATAGGAGAAAGGTATTAAATCTTGTCTATTGGTAATCCGAATAAGAAAAGGCTCAACAATGGTCCAATTTGGTTTGGAAGTCGATTGGGAAGGGTTTTAAAGAGGATAAGTTCCTTCACCAATCAAAAGAATGTATAATGTTTTGTATGGTGCAGGTAGAGTAAGCAGGTTAAGGGTGATTTTTGTTTAGGTAGAAATGTTTGAATTTAGATGAACCAATGACTTCAAGAATGACCATGTAATAGGATTGGGGTTTACTCAAATTCCAAGGTTTGTAAAACTATCTTTTTAGAAAAATATTTTCTATAGCCATAAAAGGGTCTGAATACATAAAATCTTCTTCTATGGTTACAACATTTTGGAAATGTTTTTTGTATAAATATTCTGATTTTGTAATTTTTGTTGTAACAAAATAATTTAGGAAGAATTGGCAGAGCTTTTTTGTAAAGATTTTTGAGATAAAGGTTTTTTAGTAGAAAGACCTACATCTGATTTTGAAGAAACCAGATTTTAAGACAGGATTTTGTTAAAAGAAAATCCTATCTCTAATTTTATAAACATGAGTTCAGAAGTTTTACCCTCTTGGGCCTGTGAGGCCTATGAGATGCTTTGTAAGGCCAAAAGTAATTGTGGAGAATGGGTCAGTGATTCTACTCATTGTTGGACTTGTAACTGTTTTTTGTGAGAATTGAGCCTCACTCTGCTCTTCTTCTAGGACCATATCTATCCAAGATTTTATAAGCTGAGCTGATGTAAGTTTTGTAAGGTTTCATACAAGGCCTTTACCCTTATCTTTGGATTTGGATTTTCGAGATGACATTATGGTCTATTTTGAAGAAATTCCCATAATAGAAAATCTGATACAAAATTTGTATCTCCCTTTATAAATTCAACGTCAAAATCAAAAATATAAAGGATTTTTTGTCATCTGGCAAAAATTTGTTTTGATGAAATGTTTTGAACATCTTTTTGTAAAACTTATTTTGCAAATTTGCAATCAATGCGAAGAAGAACTTTTTTATTTAAAAGATCACTTTAAAATTTTGTAATGCATAAAACAATTGAAAGAATTTCTTTTGTAATTATAAAATAATTTTTATGACAATTGTTCTAGCTTTTTGAGGTGAACGTATAATTTTCTCCTCCCCATTTTGGATTCGTTTCAAAATTCCTCCATAAACTAAGTCTGAGACATCTATTTCCACAATCTTAGAGGTTGAAGGATTGACTAAGTGGACGTAGGGAATTTCTAAAACTATTTTCTTAATTTTCCTAACTACCATAGTTGTTGTTTTGTCCAAGGGACTGACTTTTTCTTAAGCCTATAATGCAAAGGTATTGCTAATCGATTTATGTTTGGACAAAAAACTAGGGTATAATTTAGACTCCCAAGAAATCTTTATAATTGGATTTTGTTTAGAATTTTGTTAGGAAATTTGTTGGCAAAAGAAAGGGATCTTTCAATAGGATTAATGGTTCCTTATTCTATGTAATGTCCAAGGAATCTGATTTTTGTTTGTAAAATAGACATTTTGGATTTTGACACAACTAAACCATTCCTTTTTGTAATGTAGAGGAAGGTTTTGATGTGTTTGAGATGTTGTTCTAAAAAATTTGAAAAGATCAGGACATCCTCAATGTAAACGATGCAAAATTGGAAAATGAAATTGTAAATGTCATTCATGATCATTTGAAACTTTGAAGGAGTATTCTTTAGACCAAATGACATGACATTCCACTCATGTTGTCTAAAAGGAATAATGAAGGCAGTTTTATATTTGTCTTTTAGATGGATTTATATTTGTCTTTTGGATGGATTTATATTTGTTGGAATCCTTACTACATATCAAATGTTGAGAATATGAAAACAAAATAAAGCTTTTAGAGTAAGGCTTTTTTTATTGGAATGGGAAAATAAAGCTTTTAGAGTAAGGCTTTTTTTATTGGAATGGGATATCTTATCCATTTCAAGGATTTGTTGAGGGACTTGTAATTTATCACAAGCCTAGGTGTGCCTCTCTCAATCTCAAATTGTTTATTGGCATAAAAGACTACACAAGACCAAGGTGATCTAGATTTGGAAATGAGACCTTTCGATTCTAGTTTTTGTATCTCAGTTTTGCAAAATTGTTCTAATTTTTTATTCATGTAGATAAGCCAAACTTTGGTTAGGATTTGTCTATCATCAAATCCATCTTCATAAGGAAGATCGATAAGATGTTGTTTTCCATCGTAAAAGGCATTTAGAAGATCAACACAAATTTCATTCTCAATTTGGTTTTGTAAAGATGAAAATTTCCTTTGGACCTCATTGTTTTGCAATTGTCTTTTGATATTTTGTAAGGAGACGTCTTGTTTTAGATGCAAGAGCTGAGTTTGTTTTCCCATAATGAGATCATTGATTTGGAAATTGTAAATAGAGTAAACTCTCATAAGATTAAGGTTTCTTATTTTTGGCTTTTCAACAAAAGGAAAAATAATTTTTGTATTTTTATTTTGAAAAAAATATGATTATGGCCGACTTTGTAAGGTGTTACCATATGGAAAAAAAGGTGCTCCAAGGATAATAGGATGATGCATATATGTCACAAGAATAAAGAGGGTTCTTATGGAGATATCTTTGCTGATGATGGAAGCATCAACTTTACCAGTGATTTTGATTTTGGAGTCATTGGTTACTAAAAGCTTTTCTACTATATATTTATGAAATCTACCTATGACAATTCTTGCTTTGATATAACTCAAGTCTGGTCTTGTATCAAATAAGGCTATGCATCAAATTTGAAGTCATTCGAGAAGAATATTATAATATGAATGAGGTATTTTTTGAAAGTGATTTCTCTCAGGACACAAAGGAAATCTTCCAGGGCTTTCTCCAAGTTTCCTATGTGTGGTTCTATTTTTAGTTTTTCAAATTTAGAATCTAATTCTTTTAAAATGATTTGTATGAGCTTTATTTCTATTTTTTTAAATTTTTCTTTGAACTCTTTAGTTCAATTTTGATTTTTTTTTTTTATTTTGGTTTGTAACTTTTGGAGTGTCACAAGGGTTGTTTTGGGTGTTTTTTTTACGTTTGTTAAGGATGGTGGTGAGGTCATAGGTATTTATACTTACAGAGAGTAGTAATGAAGATTTTGGTTCGAGTTTTTCTTTCAGGGATTTCAGGAGTTTGTCAAGGTTTTTTTTTTTTTTTGGTAACTGAGAATCATTTATGTTTTAATAGCTTTAAGGAGTTCTTGGTCTTTGGTAACCACATTCATGGTTTTGGCTTCAGGCTCAATTTCAGAGGTAGAATTTGTAGCTAATGAAGTGGCTAATTCATCAATTTGTAAGGGTTCTTTAGAAGACTCAAAGTTTTCTGAATCTAAGGTATCCACAAGAAGAGCTACAATTTTGTTAATAGTTTTTTCTTTCAATTGTAATTCATGTAATTTTTTATTTAATCTATAATATCTGAAAGTATGACCTTTTCTCCCATAATTATAATAGGTTATATCTTTCAAGTAGGTCTTGAAACTCTCATTTGTAGGTTTTTGTAAGGTTTGTGTCGCTTACGTGAAGGGTTTTTGTAATAGAGTTCCTTTTTGGCTTTGGAATGTTTTTTGTATTTGGTTTTTGATTTTTTGGGATAATTATCATTGTAAGATGTTTCTTTTCAATGGCCCTGACATTTGGAAGTGGAAGAATTATTATGACCAAACTAAACTTTTTGTATAAACTTCCTAGCTCTTATTTGGTTTTTCTCATTTTCCACTTGGGGTGTTTTTGTAATTTCAAATTTTAGCAGATTTGGAGGCCTTCATTTTGGGTAGGCTTTTCAATTATACATAAGTTAACTGATCATAAGATATTTATTGCCAAATGAAGCTCTAATGTTATTCCTAACTCTCTCCCTCTCTCAATAAGGTAGGTAGTCCAATAAGGAATTTTTCTTTTCAAAAAGGCTAATTGAAATCCTCTCTAAGCATAACTCTGGTAAAGAAAGTGTTTTTATAGTTTTGGAAATCACTAAGTGATGCAAACAACTAGGGCAAGTTAGTAAAGGATTCACTTCAACTTCAAGGCTTAATCACAAGGGGAAGGCCAAAAAAGTTTAAAGAGGCAATTAGAGCATCCATACAATAAGGAGTTATACTTGGATTAGCCCAAGAAGAGCAAAAGATGAATAAAGCCCAAGTAAAAGATGATGGGAGCTTGAACTCTTTGAATGTGGCACTTAACTTAATACAAGAGTGCCCAACTTTTGGAGAGCACCAAAACTTAATCTAATTTTTTCAAGGCATGTAAAAAGAAGCCCAAAGTGTGTAACAAGAGGCCCAAGTCGTGTAAGCATGGAAATAAGGCACAAGATCAAAGATTCTTGTAAGATATCCTTAGTTGGCAATATTTCCTAATGCCATTAGGATTTCCTCATTAGACTGAATCCTTTTCCTTTTCTATTTAAGATTAGTTGTTCTTTAGTTAGAAAAATATATTGGTCTAATCTTGTTGAACAATCATAATGTTTCTTTAGTTTTCCTATTTAGTTTATGATTATCTTTTTCTTTTTGAATTAGGAAAACTTGAAATTTGTTAGGAAATGTAAACCAAACCCTATTAGGTTTTGGATTAAGCATTTTAAGGCTATAAATAGCCTTTCATATTTATCCAAGAGGGTATTCAATCAATATTATTTCTTTTAGCAAATTTTGCTAATGAGATTAAATTCTCTTCTTGAGTTCTTAAGTGGACTCGGTGAGATTGTTGAGTGAAGACTTAATAATTTCACAAACTTGTTAATTTTGATCTTAAATTGGCTTGGTTGATTTATTATTTGATTTGACACAACTTTGAATCTTTATAACTTGGGTTGCTAGAAATAAATTTTTTAGAGGTCCAATTGTGATTTGAAAATCAAAACTCTAATACTTGATTTGATTGATATGGATAACTTTTTTTCAGTATACGGGTAAGGATCAATCCAATCGTGTTCGTATTATATGATATCAGAGGTAAGACTTCAAATCAAGTAAGTTATCTCCAAAATTCATTGCTTTTAATGTTCTTGCATCACTTTGGTTCCTACCTCTTCCATTGGACCAAATTCGATTAGTTCTCATTCCTTCTTATTCTATTCTATTTTCTTTATTATTTTTTTTTTGTATCAAATCAGTTTGTCTCATCATATTAATCATTATTTTGTGATGTAACTCAATTCTGGTTTATTTACATAAAGAAAATCACAAAAAAAAAAAAAAAACTCCTAAATTGTGGTTAGCACTTTATCAGTTTCAATTCGATTGTTCTTGTTCCATTGTGTTTTCATTGTATTTTTCTTTGATTTCCATTATTACATTTTTTTTTTATCATCCAAAAATATTCTTGCATCATTATAATCTAATTGGAACATATTATTTTTCAAAATTTCCTTAAAATAAGGAAAATTGTGATTTAAGTCATTCTAGCACCACTTTGGTTCTACTTGTCCAGCTGAGTTTCAATCTATTTATTTTCACTTTTAATCATTAAATTAGCTTGATTCATCATCTTCTATCAAATTTCATCAAAAAATTCCAAAAAAAAATAATCATATACTTGGCAAAATTTTCTTAAATTAAAGAACTTTGCAAAATCAGTTTGTTTCTTTGTTCTAGTTGGATTTTTTTTAATTTCTTTTGTTTTTCTTTGTGTATTAATAGTTCTTGGGTGTTTAATTTCATATTAGAACCTTTTCCTCATGAAATTCATTGAAATTTGAAAGTTTGCCAAAATTTCCTTAAATTAGGAAAACTTGATTTTTAGCTTGTTTCTTGCAATTTCTTTATTATTTCTCATTCCAATTCATTTCTTTTTATGTCTAATCATTTTTTGGTGTTTCTTGATTACCTAGGACTAAACCACATCAATCAAAATCAAGGAAAAGGTGAAATTACAAATTTGCCCTTAATCTTACTCCATTCAACTTCTACTTGATTTTGCATGGTTTTTGAGTTGTTCTTTGTAATTCTTTCAATTTCAGTTCAGTTTTAGCTTCCAAGGTCAAAAAAAGAAAAGAAAAAGTAAAAAAAAAAAAAAAAGAAGATTTTAAAAAAGACAAAAAAAGAAAGAAATGGAGGCTAGAAATTGCATAAGAACTTATTTTGCACCAAAAGTAGTCGATTTCAATTCTTTTATTTGCATTCAACCTAGGCTTGATTTTTCATCAATTTTGTGTTCAAAACACCATCTTGACACTTCAAAATTCCTTTTTTATCTAAAAATTTTGATTAGGCCTTTAAAGATTTGTTTCTTACACTGATTGTGTTGATTTTGAATCCTTTGTTTGCTAAGCTTTTCTAGGATTAGTTTGCTTGTTTGTGTTCAGTTTAGGCTTGAATTCAATGTTAAGTAACTTTAGTCTTTAAACAACTTAAAGGAAAGAATCCAAGAGAGGTAAAAAGTAATAGTGGTGAGTTTAACAAAAGTAAAAACATAGTTGAATTAAACACGAGTGCAAGTGCTATCTTTTGAGTGTAAACATGTAAGGGAGTGTTGTGAGGATTCTATTTGTTTTCTTGCTTCTTTTTATACAATATAGGTTTATAAAAGATAGAAAGGGATGAATTTACGTGCTCTATGAGAGACATGTTAGATTAAATGAAACAGTTGACATATAATCTTTAAAATTTAAACCATAAATTTAGTCAAGCTTGCAATAGCGAATACAAGCCAAAATGACAAAATTCTATGAAAAGGTGGTCTTAAAGAGTATTTGGCATGGGAAAAGAAGGTGGAGCTTGAGTTTGAATGCTACAACTATCATGAAGAAACCAAGGTAATAATTATTGTTGATAATTTTGAAGGTAAAACATTGAAGTGGCGGGATTAAGTACAACCAACTAGAAGGTATAATGGAGAGGACCATATTTTCACTTAGAAAGAAGTGAAACTAGTCATGGGAAATAAATTTGAAATAAAAAAAAAAGACCTTGAATGCTACCAAAAAAAGGAGATAGGCATGAGTCGAGTCAAGAAGAAACATCAGAAGACTACCATTGAATGATGAGATTCTTATTTCTAAAGGTACAATGGACATTCATAATGATGCAAGTATTAAAAGCCAAGATTTTGAACATGATTGTACAAATAAAAAGGCTATGATTGTATTATAGAGTGGTGATAGTATTAGTTTACATAATGATAAGACATCACCATTAGAAGTTTGTTCCAATGTTCAAATTGTAAATCTCATACAAGATGATGTACTTATTAATGAGCTAAAAGAAAAAGTAATGACAGAGAGAGAGAAAGCGCATTTGAGAAAGAAAAAGAACTAATGGAACAAAAGAATGTGAGAAAACCCATGAAAGGTGTGAGCAAAGAGTGGAAAAATGAGAGCTTAGAGTGGATGCACAAAAAAAAGAAGAAGAGATGCATGCAAAAGGAGAGGGTGTGCAAAAGAAAACCCTAATGTTAAAAGAGAGTGATGAGAGCTATTCTTCTAAGGCCATAACCATATTTTTGTTCAAAGGGATTTATTATGCAACTAACGAACTCTACAATCTTTTGTATAATACTTTTATATCTCTTTTGCAAGGTTATAAAGAATAGTTTTCAATAGAGGAGTCTAGCAAAAAAGCCAACTTAACTCTTAATATTGATAATGGTGTTATAATGAAGAGTGAGGTTGCAAATTTGTGTAACAGAGAGTTTTCTAAGTCTTGTTTAAATGTTTGTGCTCATTTTTATGTATTCTAGGCATTGTTCTTTTTGTTTTAAGTATTATTTTTGTGTTTCTAATTTGTTTTCTTCTTTAAATACTTGTTTTCGCATTTTAAAGGATTTCTTTTTATTCTAAACATTTTTCTCCATCTCTTAGCATTTTTTCTTCTTCTTTTTCATTTTTTTCTTCTTATTTTCAACATGATAGTTCTTTTTATTCATGTTTTAACATTTTTAATCCTTTTTATTTGAGTAATGAACATTTTTCTTCATGTTTTTATGTTTCAAATAGCTTTTTTTGTTTTAAACATTTGTTTCCTTTTAAATTTTATTTTAGCTTGTATTCTTTTAATTCTAGGAATTTGACTTCTTGTAATTCTTGTTTTTACAAGTCTTCTTTTTATTCTAAAATTTTGTTCTTTTTAAAAGACCTTAGTCCTTGTTTTTCAAAATTATGTCTTTCTAAATGTTCTTCTTCTTGTGTTAGGATTTATAAACCATTGTTTTATTTTTGTTTCTATTTTAGGTGTTGGTTAGGAAGAAAGTTTTCTTTTGATTTCAAAAATTCTTATATTTCATGTTCTTATTGGATTTCTAAACTTTGCTTTGACAAACCTAGATCTTTTAGTGTTTTCATTTTAAAGAAAATTAATGCTTTAGTATTTCTCCATACTAGATGGAAAACATGTAATAGGGTTTCTTTTAGATGTTTGATTTTGATTCAAACTCTTTTTGATAGATTTTTGCTAGATTTTGTGTATACTAACCCTAGGTGGTTTCATACGCATTGTATTCAATTAGGGTAGAAAGACTTATAATTTGTGTGGTAAGTTTAATTAGGATTCTTTTTACTAGTTTTTATATTTGGTTTTTTTTGCTTTCTAGTAGGTCTTGATTCGAGGATGAATCCTCTTGAGAAAGGAGGGAATGATATAAATAGCCAAGACAAATTAGCAAAGGATCCACTTCAACTTTAAGGCTCAATCACAATGGAGAAGGCTAAAGAAGTTTAAGGAGGCAATTAGAGCATCCATGTAACAAGGAGTTACACTTGGATTAGCCTAAGCAGAGCAAAGAATGCATAAAGCTCAATTAAAAGATGGTGGGATCTAAAACTCTTCAAATGGAGAACTTAACTTAATACAATGGAGCCTGACTTTTGGAGAGCACCAAAACTCAATCTAATTTTCTCAAGGCAAGTAAAAAGAAGCCCAAGGTGTGTAACAAGAGGCCCAAGTCGTGTAAGCATAAAAATATGGCCCAAAGTCAAAGATTCTTGCAAGATATCCTTAGTTGACAATATTTTCTAATACTATTAGAATTTTCTCATTAGACTGAATCCTTTCCCTTTTCTATTTAGGATTATTTGTTCTTTAGTTAGGAAAATATCTTGGTCTAATCTTTTTGACCAATCATAATGTTTCTTTTATTTTTCTATTTAGTTTAGGATTGTCTTTTCCTTTTTGAATTAGGAAAACTTAAAATTTGTTAGGGAATGTAAACTAAATCCTATTAGGTTTTAGATTAAGCATTGTAAGGCCATAAATAACCTCTCATATTCAACTAAGAGGGCATTCATTCAATCAATATTATTTCTTTTAGCAATTTTGCTTATGAGATTAAATTATCTTATTGAGTGGAATTAGTGAGATTGTTGAGGGAAGACTTAATAATTTCACATACTTGTTAATTTTGATCTTAAATTAGCCTGTTTGATTTAGGGTTTAAGTTAACACAACTTTGAATCTTTATAACTTAGGTTGCTAGAAATAAATTTTTTAGGGGTCTAGTTGGGATTTGAATATCAAAACTCCAATACTTGGTTTGATAGATCTGGGCAACTATTCTTTAGCATACAGGTAAGAATCAATTCAACCTTGTTCGTATCACTAAGTCTCTTAAACTTAAGGTTATTGAGTAACTTAACATTTTTGTCCTTAAGGTGTACAAGATTTCCTATGAAATGTAAGCATATTGTAAGGATTAAGGTTGACGCAACATCTTAGATGAGGTTTCCCTGCTGGTCTAGTATAAGAGTTCTATCTTCATGAGTTTGTATAGAGTTTAGGTCTCTAGATGTTGGGTAGGAGTAAAGTGATAATCCCATCAATCTTTTAGCTGGCTTGAGAATCTTGCTATAATAAGTTCTGTTATAGCTCTGTCAGGAGTCTCATTTAGGTTTTATAGGCATTGGCTACCATGGTCATTTATTGTAAAAGGCAAAAAATGTTGTTTTCAAACATGCCATATATATTCCATTCATATATGGATGAGGCATTGTATTTGAATTGATTTAGGATATTGGATTTGTTTTCTGTATCCAAATATGGTGCAGTGGGTTTGGATAGCTAATTGGCCAGTGAACCCTGTTCACTTGAGGAATTTCTTCTTTAAAGGCTTCCTCTTCTGATGTGTGAATGAGGCTCTAGTTAATGGTGCTAATAGTTTTTGGACTGTGGTGTTTCTTGAGCCACTAATTTTGATGACTCTGAAACTTCAATCTAACTCATTTGGTCTTTAATGGCTTTCATGATCTCAGTCCTATTTATTGTATCTGTTATTGGTTGAGTTTGGAAATTCGGAAAGGTTTGAAAATAGGTGCTTTGAGTTTTTGGTTTGAGGGTCTTTATTCAACAGGTTTTTGGATATGGCTTTCCATCCTTGTCAATTGTTTTCCTATAGTTTGGAGACTGACATTGGTAAAGTTGTTTTGTAAGACCATATTCCAAATATTTGTAGTCTCATCTTAGACTAGTTTATAATGAAAGGCTTCAGTTTGTAAATCATCAGGGAAAAAGGTAATAGCTCTAGGAGGAGGGTGCTCAGATTGAATTGTTTCCCCAAGTACTTGCCACTCGAGCAGTTTATTTCTAGAGGTGATGGGTTGATGGTTTTGGAATAAGGGCACTCAATCTTATTCTAAGATGCATAGATTTCGAACTAGTCAAAGAACAAGATATGTACTCAATGTTGAAGGACAAAATCAAAATATTTTTCCTAAATCTCCTTTCTTTTTTCTCTAAAAAGTGTTTGAAAAACCAAATTTTCTTATCTACATTACAAGGAGCATAAAAATCTTCATGCATATATATTTTTGTTTAATTCAAACTCTTTTTCCAAAACACAAACTTCATTATTTATTTTTTGGGTTATGACAAAAAGAGTAGGAGAAAAAGGTGCAAGTATAGGTTCTTTTTGTTCATCATTTTGGTTTGTAGGTATTCTATCCTATGTAAGGTGAGGGACATTTTCACAATAGTCTACCATTTAGAATGAGGAATTAGGTAGATCAAATGTAGAATACCTATGAGATACATTTGTATAAGGAGCATAGATAATAGAAGGGAGTTTTGAGACTCTTCCTACATTTATGGTGCTAGAGGTGGTGCTTCCATCAAAATATCTAGTGCTAATAGATGGTCTGTCAAATATCAATTTTACTTTACCATCCTGGCATTGGGTGATGGTTGTCAATTTGGCATTGGGCTTTATAGGTTTTCGAATTTTCAGGAAGTACAACCTCTTCTAAGATTCATTCCTCAAGTAAAGATATGACTTTCCATTAGATGGATTTTGGGATGATAGAGTTTGATCTAGTAAGATTTATTTGTAACAAAAGGATTTCTTCTTTTTGGGAATGAAACCTATGTTTAGAGGCAAAAACTGACATTTTGACTTTGTAATGGATTTCGTACATGAGGGTTATTGGGATAATCCCTTCTAGCATTTTGTAGTTATGGGTCTTGATATAAGATTATGACCTTCAAGATATGCTTATCTTCAAGGGATATGGTAATATTAGGGTAAAAACTAAAATAAACTAGCCCTTTACATAAAGTTGACTCAATTGAGATTAAGAGGGAGTCTTGGAAGTTTATATGTCCGATATCTCTAAGGACAACCAAGATTAAGGTGTTTAAACCTTCTCTAGTTAAGGGCTTAATACTGATATGGACAAGACCTATATGGATGTATTCGTAATGTTTGTTTTAGTGGCTTTGTAAGGATTTCTTGGAGAGAAGCCTTATGATTTCATAAAGTTTGGATAGTTGGATATCTCTCTCTTTAGATTTGATTGTAAACTTAGATTCGAAAAAATTTAGTTTGGAGGTTTTGTAAATCTGGTTTTTCTATACTCTGAAAATTTCCAGTCATCAATGGTTTTTGTAAAATCTTCAATGGTGATCTCCTCACTACTCACTATTTATTTCTCAGAACTTTTCAGAGGTGTTTGAGTATGAAGAATAAATGGTTATGTACAGAAAGGTATCCATGAAAGAAAATGAAAAATCTTCTCAATAGTCTAGAGTATGTCAATGGATTTACTGTCTTAAACACAATAAGGACTTATGACCTGCTCCACTCTAGATTCTGATCCAAGAAAGTTTAACACATCTAGGATGGGTACTATTCACTATGTATTTTCTCTCTTCCCCTTAGTTCTAACACCAGTGACATATATATATATATATATATATATATATATATATATATATATATATATATATAGTGGCTCCTTACTTAGTGGGTTTAGACCTCGTGTATGCTGATTTATATGCTTAGGCCTTTTCGTATACATCTACTGATGCGCCTTTTGATGTTGTCCTAACTTTTGTGAAGTTTAGGTGACGAGGAACAATCTTAGTTTGTGGAGCAAAGGTACCCTGCTTAAAGAGGCATACGAGTCAAAGGAGGAATGCGACAACATTGATTTGACTGCTCAACAATGTAGTGAGACTTTAATAAAATGGTTGTAACAGGTTCAAACATGCAACTTAGTATTTAGGCAAGCCTCACGACTTTCTTTTAATTAGACCGTTACATAAGTGGCTTCTTTTGATAAAGCAGTTGAAAAGGCAGAACCTACAAGAAAACCTAACACCAATCGTAAAAGTAGTTCATTGCTCAGGCAAGGGATATATGTATATACTAATTGAACGAAGTGGCAATTTTTCAAGCAAGAGGGATATTTTTTAGCCTACTTTGAGTCTTTTAGGAAAACCCCTACTGTATAGCTGCATTCATAAGTAGCTCTCTCTCTCTCTCTCTTATATATATATATATATATATATATATATATATATATATATATGTGTGTGTGTGTGTGTGTGTGTGTGTGTGTGTGTGTGCGCGCGTGCGCACGCGCGCGCACATGTGTGTCTGATGTTTTAATGATGACTATAATTTTTATTCATTTATAATTATTGTATTTTCAGTTTTTAAATTAAAAATCTGATATTTTTTATTATTCTGATTTGTAATTAATATTTTTAGTTAAAATTATAAATATTTATTATTTAATTATAAAAATAATAGTTATTTATGAAGACGTAGCTATTAAAAACATTCTTTTATATATATATATATATATATATAATCTAATCACATTTGTACCCTTTTGTGTGTATTTATATAGCTGAGCGTTCGCTGCCCTCCATTTCCAGTGCATACTTTTGTTACGAGTATAACTGTTGAATCGTCCTAGCTGGGGGCTGCGTAGCTTACTGTTGAAGATTCACTTCACAGAGGTTGATTGATGTATGGGGCGGGAAGCCTCTGAATGCATGTGCATCAATACATGTTATTTTATTTAAAAAGTCGATCTCCTTCCGTATCTGTCGTCTCGATGGCCACAGAATGGCGTTCCAAAATCTTGACCATGGGATACTATGACGACCGCAATTGATGACAGTCATTTTGTAGCAGTCTCTTTAAAAAGCTGCCGTTTCATTTCATACACTACATTAATCATTACATTTTCTTCCTGTACTTGTCTAACATGGCCATGAATGGCGTACGCGTGGATCCATTATAATTATTTTTTTCTTCTTTTTTCTACTATGCGTTCCATTGTACTCAAGCCCGCCTTTAAATTCTGCACTGAGGAATATAAACGAGTATTTGACAACAAAGTTCGTTAGTTGTGAGTAAAAATCGCACTTAACTAAAAAATTTGATGAAATTGAATAAATTTAATTTAGTTAAATTTGATTTGATTTAATTTAAATTTTAAAAAAAATTTAATTTTTAATTTGATTTTTTAGATAAAAAACTGAAAAAATTAAAAAAATTAAAATTATCAATAAATTAAACTAATTTAAATTAGATAAGATTGAAAATATATGAAATTTAATTAAATCAAATATAACCGAACTGGATTTTATAAATTATGTCAATTTATAAATATATAAATTTCGGTTTAATCAATTTTATTAATTTAATTACTTTTTGAAAATTTTAGTATAATTTATTTTTAAATATATAAAATTTGATTTATTTAATATTAATAAAAGATAGAATCAAATCAATTGAATCGACTGTTTGCTTGTCTTAAAGTTCATGTACCAAATTAACCATGTACATGTATCAGTATCTAAACAAACTTATATGAGGACCATCAATTTGCTTCATGTAGAAGTATGTAGGCCAAATAGTATGAAGCCCACATTGTCATTATAATAGATTAAATGTACGGAAATTAATAGACGCTGTTGTGATTGGAGATTAAAGTTTCCCCTGTTACGAACACATGCAATTCAGGCACGTATACGCTACCGTATTTGAAACGGTACTATTACACATAACCAAGTTTCTTTTATTAAAACTTAATTGTTGTGCTTACAATGTGTAATTTAGTGACAAATTACCCTGATTGTAACCTACTTAAGAGTCCCCAAAATGTCCACTATAGTTGAGCGACTATATTTGACGTTATCTTCGCTAGAATGCAGCAGTCATCGTAGCACCCAACACATGGTCCTAGTACAAAAGCATCAATTTCACGGCGACCATCTTCCTTTTTTTATTCGCTAGTACGCAGCTGCATGAGAACTAGCGGAATTAGTGTACTTTTGGTAAGCTTCCTCAGCTTCAATAAGGGTTGGAAAACTCCGAATTAGTGCTCCAAAATACCGATTAACCTGTGCGTTGCATTCTTCCCAGAAGAGATAAACCCTAGGTCTGTGCCCTTTGAACACAACACACACGCTGGCATTGGAAGCAGGAGATCTAAGTTATTAATATTCAACACACGCAGACCAATCAACATTATATAATTTATTAATGGAAATTTTACTTCATAAATTGTACCATACACACAATAGAAGCTACATTAAAAAAAACGAAATGGTTGGCACATGATATGTGTATTGGTTTTGCCATTAACATTTGAATATATACCTCATTCCAGTGACAGATTTCTCCAAGAGTAGAGTAAGCAATGTAATCGTAGTTGTATGATGTCAGGGTAGGATTGGGAACTGATGCCCCAAATTTTAGCAACCGAATTTGGGCCATTTACAGGTAATTGAGGCATTCCATGGATCAAGCTTAGAAGTAGAAGCCCATTATTAGACTATAGTTTATTTTAAGGAATTTTTCTCATTAAACAATAGTATCAGCATAACAAATAATTAGCGGGTAAACACTGAGACTAAAATGTATAAATGAGTACTAGTAAACATTTAGTTTTCATAATATGTATATTTAGATGTATATGAAGTTAATATCATTTAGTAATATTAATAATGATAGCAGGGAAAACTTTTTTCAAATTTGTTTTTTTTTAATTTAAAAATATTTAATAAGGAAAATTTTTAATTACCATGTTATCAAATAATGACATGTGGTAATTTTATATAAAAATGGTAAGTTTACATGACATGTTTAGCGTTTAAAACTCAAGTTGTGATTAGGATT
This sequence comes from Omphalea diandra, assembly GCA_949677035.1. Classification (NCBI taxonomy): domain Eukaryota; kingdom Viridiplantae; phylum Streptophyta; class Magnoliopsida; order Malpighiales; family Euphorbiaceae; genus Omphalea; species Omphalea diandra. The sequence goes on along the minus strand of CATIWR010648024.1, from coordinate 30,835 downwards.
AAGAATATTTTGTTTAAATTGATATTGAGTGTCACCACTTACCACCGTTGGTGATTCAAAATTTGGGTATAATATATATATATATATATATATATATATATATTGCAATAAAATCAAACAATAGAATTTCAACAACTATTGTTGTAACATTATTTCATATATTTAAACTTTCATTTGCACTAAAAAAGGAGTTTAATTTTTTAGTGCATGAAGAATATTAATCTTTCATTCTATTAATATCTATTACTTGAGGTATATTCCAATTTGTAATGATTTAATGCACACCTGACATAAAGGAATCATGGTCATAAACCACGCAAATTTACAATTGATGTGCATATAACACTAAATAAAATGAGGTAAAATAAGAGAGAAATAAAAATAAAGATGGAAAATAAAGAAGAATTGTAATTTTTTATTGTTTGGGATGGAAAGAAAATAAAGAAATAAAGAAAATAAATTTTATTGTTTTTTTCTCTTTACAAAGAACAAGAGAGCCAATCCAAACCTTTGGTATTTTTTAAGGTACAATATCAACATTTACAACAACTAACAAAGATAAATTCAAACAGTGTCAATGGTTCTCAATTAGACAACAAATACACTTTTAGTACTTAGAAAAACCTACTCTCAAAGAGTAACAAAAACAATCTTTACTCTGCCTAAAAACAAAGTAACACCATAAAGGTTTGCACAATACCTTAATAGATGTTCTCTAGTTGTTTGCAAATGTTCTCAAAAGTTTCATCAATCTATTCTAGTTTTTAGAAATGCTCCTTTTATAGCCAAACTCCAAAACTAGTAATTGGAATAGTTCATGTTTAGTTTGACAACTTTTCTGCAAAATTAGTCGTTAGAAGTTACAATGTCCGTTGACTCTCAACAACGCTTATCGGTCTTATAATAGATAGTTCTAACAACTATTGTTTAATCTTCCATGGTCATTGGCTTTGACCTCAAAGCCCGTTGGAGTAAAATCAATGTTTATTGTTGATTTTCTAAAAAGCATGAACTTGATGCTCTATTTTTCAACAACTATAGAAATGCTTCAATGCTCATTGGAGAATTCTCAACGCCTGTTGGTAACACCTTCAATGCGTATTTAGATATGAAGTGTGCCTTGTTGGAGGGTCCAAAAGCTTTAGTCAATCTAGAGTGTTTCTCTAACTCCTATTGTGAAGGACTAATGCCCGTTTCAAGTTCTAGTGAGTTTTGATCAATTTAAGGCACTTTGTCCAACACCTATTGTGAATAGCAATGCCTATTATGAGTGCAAGATCAACGTTTGTTGCTAAAGCTCAACATTGTGGTCAGATCCAGAGAGCATAGCTCAAACTTGAGCACTTCTCCAATGCATGTGGCGAGTTTCTCAATGCCCTTCTTGTTTCTCAATACCCATTGGATGGTCCAAAATGCTTTGGGCATCTGTAACATATATTCAATGACCATTAAAGTGTTCAACACCCATTGGATATGTCACAGTACTTGTTGAATATTATTTAATACCTATTGAAAACTATTCACTACTTATTGCATTCATTCTTCCCCTTTACCAAATCATCGACTCTATTTTTAAGATACAACACTAAAATACAAATATTAAAACTTCTCAAGGTTTTGTCATTGTTTTGTTATTATTCAAAACACATCATTCAAAGTAAAGGAGTGAGACCAATGCTTTGGGTTCACATGTTCTCCAAATATTCTCCTCATAGACATAACATTCTCCCCCCTTTTTGAATGATGACAAAACCAAGATGCTTTGATACCAAAATATTCAAAACTTAAAACACAAAGGATACCAAATGCTTAAACACAATGTTGGATACTAAATAACTCAGGATACTAATCAAAACACATATCAATCAAGGCATTCGAACATTTAATCAAAGCATCCAAATATTCTCTCCCTTTTTATCATGACAAAAATATATACTAAAGGAAAAATAAAAAAATTATCCATTTTTTAGATCAAATTTCTAAAAAACAAAGCAAATATCTATAATACAAAACACTCAGAGAAGGAAAACTCTTCCTATTTATATGCTTCCTTCTAACAAAACTCCCAAGATATTCAAAAAATAATGCAATTAACATACTTGGGGTTCTATGTTCTATACATGTGTTGAGGAAAGCAAGAGAGGAAAGATTGTCACTAGAGATTCATAAATTAAACTCCCCCTTAACAAAAGCATGGCAAACAATAAGAAGGGACAAAGATACATTACAATTGTGATTTCTAAAATACAATGGCCTCTCAAATTCTGTAGCTCTACTCACCATTTGATTCTCTATTTTGAGCAGAAGGTGAAGAGTTTTCAATCCTGCAAAATTAAACTTTCTTTGGTATCCTTTTTTTTTTTTGGATTCTTAGAGGTTAGTAGTACAACCATGTTCATCTCTCAACCTAGCAAAACAAAAGTATGCTTTATGGACAAATTTCCACAATAAAAACATTTCTAAATGAATGCTCTTCTAAGCTCATTTGTAGAGTTAGTGTGATGTGGCTTCTTAAAGGATTGATACCTAAATGTGACAGAACCTGTGCATTCTTAAAATACTTGGTTTCATAAATAAAGACATGATTTGCCTTTGGCCTATGAGAGTATGAGTGAGAGCAGTTATGATCATGCATACTTGAATTTTTTTTCTCTAGTTGTAAAATGTAGCACATTTTGCCTTCTTGGCTTATAAGATGCGTACATATAAGCATGATTAGCCTTTTGCTTAGGTCTTTTAATGTATGCATGTGTCAGTGTTGTGCCCTTTGGCTTTTTATTAACATTAGCCTTTTATGAGGAGGTTTGTGATTCAACACCTTAGATACTAGGTGTTCTAGAAAGTGAAGCTCTAGCAAACACACTTTTAGAAGTGGAGGAAAAGGCATGATTATATTTAATGTCATGTTTCACACTGGTATCTCTTTGAGAGCCCAAAAGCAAATTTAATTTTTCTTTTCGTTTAGTAGAATTTGAAAAAGAGTTTTTCAAGTCCAAAACCTCTTTTTTTTTTTAAAAAAAAAAATATCATTTTGTTTGGAAAAAGTTTCAAAAATTTCTTTTTAAAATTTAACTCTTCATTTTCTCTTTCCAAAGCATCTATTTTCATTTCTAAAATTCTCTTTCATTTGAATCTAAGAAAAGTACTTTTGAAAGCAATTCCTCTTTTTCTTTTCTTAAACATTCAACTTCTTTTAGAAGCTCATCCTTAATTTTAGAAATAGAGGAAATTTCATTTTCTAACAATTCATTTTCATTTATCAAAATCTTATTTCCATAAAAAGATTTATCCGAGTCACTATTTGTGGATTTTAGAGGCCTCAATGAGATTTTCTACTATGAACATATCGCATCTAGCTTTCATTTTCTTTTTGGCATTCCTCTTCTTTATCTTTTTATTGTAGGAGAATTCATCATCACTAGTGGCTTCTCATTTCCTCTTGATAGTGGTCTTCTAGCTTCATGGATATATAGCTTCCACTGGTTTGAGTTAGTCCATTTTTTAGAAAGCTTTCACATAAGAAGACTTAATGGTTGCCATGATCGTGTAGCTCCTGCACTTAAGCTTTAAAAGAGGTCAGACTCTAATACCAATTATTGGTCTTAGTGGTAATGAGGCAACCCAAGAGGGGGGTGAATTGGGTTACAAATAAAAACCACAAACACACAAGCAAAGTAGAAGAACACATACAAATCAACATAGAGATTTATAGTGGTTCGATAATGTGCCTATTCCACTTTCTAAGCTTTCACTTATGCCTTTCTATTCTTTTTCTAGGCTAAAGAAAAACCTTTTCCTTTTCTAGGATTAAGGACAACCTTCCTTTTTTAAGTTTAAGGATAACTTTACACTTACTCTCATTTACAAGGGATAAGAGAGCTAATTCAACCCTTTAGTATTTTCTAAGGTACAGTAACAAAATACAATCACTAGTAAGGATAGATCTAAGCAGTCTCAATGTCTTTCAATTAGGCAGTAAATACACTTTTAGTGCTCAGGAAAACCCACTCTCAAAGAGCAATAAAAACAATCTTTACTCTACCCAAATACAAAGCAACACAAAAAAGGTTTGCACAATAACTTGCTAGATATTCTCTAGTTGTTTGAAATTGTTCTCTAAAGTTTCATCAATCTATTCTAGTCTTCAGAAATGCTTCCTATATAGCCAAACTCTAAACCTAGTAGTTGGAATAGTTGATGTTCAGTTAATAACTTTTTTTTGTAAAACTAGACGTTAGAGGTGACATCATTCGTTGACTCTCAATAATGCTTATTGGTCTTATAACAGATAGTTTTAACACTCGTTGTTTATTCTTTCATGGTTATTGGCTTTGACCTCAACGCTTGTTAAAGTAAAATTAGTGCTCGTTGTTGATTTTTCAGAAAACATGAACTTGATGCTCTATTTTTCAACAACTACAAAAATGCTTCAATGCCCATTAGCAACACATTTAATGCCTATTGAGATATGAAGTGTGCCTCATTGGAGGGTCTAGAAATTTAGCTCAATCTAAAGTATTTCTCCATTGCCTATTATGAAGGACCAACACCTGTTTCGAGTTCTAGTGAGTTTTGCTCAATCTAAGGCACTTTGTCTAATGCTTGTTTCAAATATGAAATGCCTATTATAAGGGCAAGATCCATTCCCATTGCTAACCTTAATACTTATAGTGAGGTCTAAAGAGCATAGCTCAAACTCAAACGCTTCTCCAACACTCTTGATGAGTTTCTCAACACTGGTTTGAAGGTCCAAAACACTTTGGGCATCTGCAACGTATATTTGTTATCCCTTGGTGCCCTAGAAGAGGGGTTTGAATAGGGTAATAAGAAGTAAAACTTAACAACTGATATATGCAAAAATTAAGAGAAATAGACACAATCAATTTATAGAGGTTCGATACAACCTTGCCTATGTCCTCTCTTCTAGTCTTCCACTAGAGATTTTCACTATCAATATAGACTTTAGGTGTTATCAATCACATTTACACAAGTAATTTTCGGGCACTGCTAAGTCGTTATAAGTAGACTTTTACGTGCTACTAAAACCATTTTCCAAAATAGTTTATAGTACCATGTTAAACCTTTCACAAAATGATTTAGATCTATAGAGATCTTCTTATACCAAAAACCTTTCTCTAAAGAATTTACAAATTAAAGATGAGAAAGAACACTCTAACTCAAGCAATAAACAATAATGATCAGACTCATAAATTATGCTTGACTCGGTGAAGAGCTTTGAAAGATGTCTTAAGCTTGTTCTTTAACTCTATTTTTGAAGATGTCTTATGCAAGCTTTGACAATTGATCTTCCCTTGAAGGTAGATCACACTTGTTTCACCCATTTTATTAAAGATTGATTTCATTATAGAATTGTTAGCCCTAGTGCACCAAGAAGGGAGGTTATGTTAGTGGGAGATTAAAAAAAATTTGAAGTAAAGGTGAGAAAATTAGATAATTGGGAAAAAGTACAGACAAAGAACACAAGGTATTTATAGTAGTTCGAGTGTTAACAAACCCTATGTCCACTCCATAATTCTTCATAATTGGGTAATTTACTTTACTTAAAATGGTGTTTTCAAGCTCACACCATACTTATACAATGTGTTTTATGGCTCACACACAATCCTTACAATTTATGTTTCAAGGCTCACACAAAACCTTACTCAAGTGTTTTAGACACACTTACACTTTAACCTATTACAAGAGTTTTGATAAATAGGCTAATTCTCAACCTAATTAAAATGTTGTTTAATGCTTATACCAAATAATCAAGAACTCACAATTAAAGAATAAGAAGTTGTGAAGCAAATTAGCAAGAGTTTGGTTGTAATAAATGAAATTCTCTTGCATTCATGTCTATTTGGTAGAGTATTTATAGGCAACAACCATCAAAGAGATGTTACTCATAAACTATACCTAAATCTCTAAAGTAAGCTAGGCAGATTTTGCATTAACTGCCTGTCAGACAGAAGTCGTAGTCGTTAATGGCATTTCACGATGGCGATTTTCCAATTTACACTAAGATGACTGAAATCATGGTAGAGAACCTTATTTTATGTCTAACGGCTAGTCCACGTGTCCTTTTACCATTGGTGCTCTAAGAAATATAGTCATTGTGTTTGAGCAACCAACCAAAAGTAGCGGTGGCGATTGATATTCTTCTAAGGTGTGACAGGGACAGTAGATCCTTCTGTTTGATGAGGTGAAATCACTCTATTAGGTTGTGTTCATGATAGATGCTTCACCCTTGCGAATTTTGATACTCAAATGGTTGCCTTAGACATTTAGTGTGATATGGTTGCATATTTGGTTCCCTCTTTTCAGTTATGAAATTCGCGATCGCGACTCTAGATGCGAATGCCACCGTGAATCTTTCTGTGTTCATTCAAGTTTTCCTCAGTTGGATTGTGGCTGTGATTTCCTCTAGGAATTCTTTTGGCCTAACTTCATCCATCCTTATTATAAGGTTGCGGTTACAAATTATAGGATCTTGATCGTGAATTTGGATGCCTTACTTAAAGTTAGAGATTTAGACTTCCATCTAACTTTTAATGAGAAACTAACTTAGAAACTGCAACAACAATACTTAAATAAGTCATTAGTACCTATCAATCTTCATTGTCAAGATTAAAAGAGGCCTTTGACTTAGGTTTGACCAACCTTGTCCAATAAGAATAAACTCACTTTTGACTATTTTTCACTTTTTTCTACTTAATTCTATTATGGGAGAGTCCTTTTATAAGTAGAGACATGAATATAGTCGTTAGAAGGAAGGCTGTCACTCCATGTCAAGAAGTAGTCATTCAATGCCTGTTAGACTGTCTTCATGCTAGTTGTTAGATGAAAAGACAATTTCAATGGCCATTAATTTTATTGGAAATGACTGTTGGAGCTACTCAACGCCTATTGGAATTAAACTTTAACTTCTGTTGGGATATGGACAATGCCTATTGAAAATCTCTAGGAGGATGTGATTTGATGCTCTATTTTTTGAGATTTTGTATAGTGTTTCAATGGTTGTTAGCTTCGGTTCATGCCCATTGAAAAGTATCCCAATGCTTATTGAACATTTGATCATCTCCCGTTGGAGGGTCCAAAAACTCTAGCTTTGTTTGAGCGCTTTTCTAATGCCTATTGGTATAAGTCCAATGCTCGTGTCGAGACATCAAGGTTTCTATTCACATCGAGCCATTTGGTCCAACGTCTATTGTGAAAATGCAACACCTGTTGAGGTATCGATGAGTAACACTTGTTGCAAAAATGCAACACCCATTGAGATGGTTAACTTGCAAAGCTTAAGAGTTTTCAACATTCAATGCTTGTTGTGTAATGAGAGGGTTGGTGGTTGAGGGATCTAGAATCCTTAACTCATATTTGGGTGTCACTTCAACACTTGTTGTGTATCTTCAATGCACGTTGATGAAATCACAATGCCCATTGAAATGCAACAACACCTATTGGCTTTGAATACTAAGAGTTTTTCCAAAAACACTTCTTTTCAAAACCTTTGATCAATAAATTGATGTACCTGCAAGATCTTACACAAACTCAAACAAGAGTGAATTTTTAGATGTGTTTGTAATCATCAAAACAAGTTTGGTTTATAAAAACTCCCAATCTATATCCAACATATTCAATGCCCATTGCACATTATTCAGTGCTCATTGAAGTGTTCAACACCTGTTGGGTATGTCACAATGCCCATTGAATGTTGTTCAATGCTCATTGAATGTTGTTCATTGCCCATTGTACTCATTCACCCCTTTTATCAATAGTTGGGTTTGTTTATAGGATACAAAAACACTAAAATATAAATATTAAAACTTCTCACGTTTTTTTTCATTATTTTATTATTGTTCAAAATACATCATTTTAAAGTAGTGAAGTGAGTTCAATGCCTTAGATTCACATGTTCTCCAAACATTCTCCTCATAGACACAACAATTAGTACATAATGAAATTATACTTTATTAGTAAGCATATTTATTTTATATTAATATAAGATAATTTTATTTTATTTTTTATAAATTAGTTACTTGATATAAATTTTTTATAACTTAACAAATAAATTTACTTCATTTCACAAAAAAAGCTTTAATGTTTTTTTATAAAATACTTTATAGTATAACTTAATAAAAAAATCATTTATTGCATAAAAAAATGTGAAGTTCATTATTTTTATGTAACCTCTACTTAACATAGTGTGTCACTAACTTCAGAACAAAATTCTTTCACTTTAGAAGTTAAATGAAATTTTAGTATCTTTTTCATAAAGTAGTAAGTTAATCTAACTGCAGCTTAATGATAAATTATAATGAATTACAATAAGCGGATAATTTTATCATTCTTTTAATTAATGAATTACATAACATAAATTATTTATAACTTATTGGAAAATTTTCTTCATTTCACAAAAAAAAAAAAAAAACAAAAAAAACTTGATTGAATTTTTCATAAATACTTACTTGAGCTAAAATGTGTATTATAAGTTAATGAAATAAAATAATATTATTTAACAAGAAAATTCTACGTTTATTTTAACTATAAAATTACTTAACATAATTGTTTAGTAATTTAACAAAAAATTAATTTAATTTACACACATAAATGAATTTTATTGTTTTTCTATAAAGTAGTTAATACAAATGATATTCACTTAATGACAAAAATTATTTTATATTATAAAAAAGATAAGTTGATCACTTTTTTCATAAGTACTTCTATAATGTAAATAATCTATAACTTAATAGAAAACTTTACTGCAATTCACAAAAAGGAACTGTAAAGATTTTTTCATAAAATAGTTACTTCATGTTGCAAACGAACCCAAAAGGCCCAATGGACTTAGGACATGATGCATAGAACTTAAAGCCCAAAAGATCGAGCATGAACTTTTAATGCATGGAATCAGTGGATTATTGTCAAGCCCAAATCAAAGCCTATTTGAACTTAATTTAGGTTGCATATACTTTCTATAGGCCCTCATTGACAAGCCCACATTTTAGTATAAAGTTTAAATTATCACGTTAGGACAGGTGTGAACATAAACTAGCGTTAACAAAACATAAATGAATAAGATTGAATAACGTTGTCTTGTCTTAACATAGATGGGACATCATGATTCTTCTAAAATTTTCAAGATTCTTCAAGATTTTTCAAGATTTTTAAGACTCTTCAGTAATGCATCCTATTGACCGAAATTGGAATTGTGTTCTTTGCAAAAATCCCTAAAATTTAGGAATTTATCAAAATTTCCTTAGATTAAAGAATTCTCACAAACTAGCTTATTATTTGTGTTCAATTATATTTTTCTTAGTTTCTTTTCATTCAAATTCATTTCATTATCTTATTTTACTAATTCTTTGGTGCTCTATTTCAGTTTTAAGGCTATCCAAGTTCAATTTTGCAAAAAGATTGCATTTGGAAAAGTTACATCCAATTTTGCCTAGTTGTGTTCTTTTGCATTATTTTGTGGTCTTATTTGTAATTTAGCTTCCAAATTAGAAAAAAAAAGAAGGAAGACATCAAATTAACAAAAATAAAGGGCATCAAAAAGAAAAAAGAAAGGCAACAAAAAAAAAAAAGAAAAAAAAAGACGCTGAAGAAAGGTTGTGTTGAAATTGTGTGAAAAGAACTCGAATTGGATTTGTGCAAGTTTGATTTGGCTTTCACTTCAATTTTCTTGATTTTAAAGTTTCCATTCAAACTTTTCAAGTTGAAATTTCTTGTTCCTTCTTACATTCAGAATTGGTTTCTAATTTTGCTAAAACTTGTTTCTTTCTTTCTATTGGTTTTAATTCATGTCCTTTGTTATCTATAATCATTATAAGTTTTGAATTATTTGTTTATTAAGTAATTAAGAATTTATTTGACAATAGTAATTTTAGTTCTAAAGCACTTAAAGAAAAGAACCAAGAGAGGTAAAAGACAAAAGTGTGTGAGCTTATAAGAGGAAAAATGCCTTATTATGTGAGACACAAGAGGAGTGACATATTGAGTGTAAACACATAAAGGAGTGATTTTTGTGAGGATTTGTTTTATTATTTCTTCTCATGATAGATTCTAATCTAAAGTGGAAGTTGTTCGTGAAAGCCACGCAAGAAAAGATGGAACAATTGATGGGGAAGGTAGAAAAGATAGAGTCTAGCCAATACACCAACAATTCTAACACCACCAACACTACATTGATGCAACCCACACATGGTATATTGGTACATAAGGATGATGGCGACTCGATGGAGGATAATGCCCTATGACATAATAAGTGAAATGGCAACTTAGGTAGTATTTAGATGAAAATACTTACTTTTCATAATAAAAATGATCCCTTGCTTATTTAGAATGGGAAAATAAGGTAGATTTTATTTTTGAGTACCATAATTATAGTGAGGATAAGAAAGTAAAATTGCTACTATAGAATTGTTGAGTATGCTTTTATAAAGTGGGATTAATTAGGAATTGATAGACGTAGATGTGGGGAAGATCCTATTGTAACTTAGTATATGATGAAAAGAATCATGAGAAAAAGATTTATTACTTCATATTATTTTAGAGATTTACTTAACTGTTTGTAAAGGCTTGTGTAAGGAAATAGAAGTACAAAGGAATATTATCAAGAGATAGAGATTGCATTAATTAATGCCAACATTGAGGAGGATAAAGAACAAACTATTGCTTGATTTCTTAGAAGACTTAATAGAGAGATAGCTAACGTGGTGGAGCTACAACACTATGTGGATATGAAGGATGCCTACCATGTGGCCTTAAGATGGAAAGGTAAATTAGAGGTAAAACTTTCAAACCCAATTTTCCTTATATTAATTAGACTAACAAATTGAATGATGTTGAGAAGCCCAATGCAAGGTCTAAAGTCAAAATACCAGATTGAGGCAAAGGAGGGAAGCCTAAGATTGAGCCTAACAAAGCTAAACCATCGAAGCCTAAAGCTAGTCTTATTAAGTGTTTTAAATGTAAAGGAAGTGGACATGTAGCTAGGGAGTGACAAAATAAAAAAGACCTTAGTTATTGAACATGGGCATACTAAATGTAAACATTGTGATAGTTATGTAGAGAGTAATCTCAATATGCCCCCATTGGTTGATGCTAGTGACGGTGAGGTTAATGTTATAAGTAACAAAGAACTTTTATTTGCATGGAGATCTTTGAGTGACCAAGTTAAAGAAGATGATGAGCAAAGGGAAAACACCTTCCAAGTGAGGTATAGGATCCAAGGCAAGGTATGTTCTTTGATTATTAATGGTGGTTCATGTTCTAATGTTGTTGGTACTTGCATGGTTGAAAAATTAAACTTGCCTGCTAAACATTCTAAGCCTTATAACTTATAATGGTTAAATGATAATAATGAAGTTAAGGTTACTAATTACGATAGAGTTTCCTTTTCTATGAAAAATATTATGATGAGATTCTTTATGATGTGGTGCCAATGCAAGCTAGTCACCTATTATTGGTATAATAGAAAAGCTAAACATGATGGGTTTGCAAATTTTTATGAGTTTAACTCTCAAGATCAATATGTTCTACTATCTTTTTTATCTCCTCAACAAATTTATGAGGATTAAAAAGTTTTAAGAGAGAGAAAAAGTGCAAATGTGAGACAAAAAGAAATAATTACACAATAAGAGGAGAGCTATGAGAAAGCCCATGAGAGGTACGAGCAAAGAGTCGAAAAAGGAAAGCATAAAGTGGATGCACATAAAAAAAAAAAAATCCTTCATTTTAGAAAAGAGTGTGATGCTAACCCCAAATGACCTACCTTGAGACCTAATAACTTCATGCTTAGAAGTGAATCCTTCAGAAAGCCAAATCAAGTTCGAACAAGAAAAAAACCTCAACCCAAAGGCAAACCTATGCTAGAGGACCTTGGTATGTTATGAAAGAATCAAAGTAATTAGCTGTGATTGTTTGAAGCGATTCTTTGCAAGAATCAAAATTGAGAATTAATCTCATAAACACAAAGCTTTTATAGGAAAGAAAATCAACGGTCCTTTTGGTAAGTGGGATACAATATATATATAGTTCCCTAGGGTTACATCCCAAACAAAATAGGAAAATAAAAAAAAGTTAACTCCTAAAAAAATATAAATATAAATAGGAAAACTTGAATTAACTCCCAAGTAGTCATAAATTTAAATAAAGAAACTCAAGCCATTTAATCCCAAAATTTGACCCAAATGCTTGCAATCTTCAATAGTGGAAATATTATTCCACAATTTTTGGCCCAAATCCTTGCCTTCTTCAATGGTGAAAATATTATTCCGCAATCCTTGCATTGCACCTTGAATGGCCTCTTAAATTTCTTTGCCTTTGCCCTTGTAATTGGTCCTTAAGGCATTGCTAATGGATCTTTGCTCTTGGCTACTTGATTTACATCATTCCCTCATTCCTCAAGATGATTCGTCCTCGAATCAAACTCATCACCTATATTAAAAGGAGAAAGATCACTAACATTAAAAGTAGCACTAACATTATACTCACCAGGTAGTTCCAATTTGTAGGCATTATCATTGACTCTTTTTAAGACTTGAAAAGGCCCATCTTCTTGTGGATGCAATTTGGATTTTCATTGATTTGAAAATCTTTCCTTCCTCATATGTACCCACACCTAATCGTCTGGCCCAAAAATGACTTTCCTTCTTCCCTTATTTTCTTGTTATGCAATTTATTGGTTCTTTTTCTCAATGTTGATTCACACATTCTCATGAAGTTGTTTCACCAATTTAGCTTTCTTCTTGCCATCCAAACTACTTCTTTCATTACAAGGTAAAGGAATTAAATCTAAAGGAGTTAATGGATTAAGACCATAAACAACTTTAAATGGTGAAAAACCTGTAGTAGAATGCACAACACGATTATAGGCAAATTCAATAAAAGGCAACAATCTTCCAAATTTCTCAAGTTCTTTTAAATGATAACATGTAATAAAATACCCAAAGTTCTATTTACTACATCAGTTTGTCCATTAGTTTATGGATGACAAGTGGTAGAAAATAATAATTTAGTGCCCAACTTTCAAAAAATAGCTCAGGAACTTTACATCCTTATCACTAACAATAGTTTTAGGAATACCATGTAATCACGCTATCTCCCTAAAGAATAGATTAGCTATATGCATTGCATCATCAGTTTTATTACAAGCAATGAAATATGCCATCTTAGAAAACCTATCAACGCAACAAAATAACATTGTTTCCTTTTTTGGACCTAGGCAAATCCAATTCAAAATCCATAGAAATATCTACCTATGGTTCACTAGGTACAGGTAAAGGAATATATAAACCTTATGGTAAAACTCTAGACTTAGCTTGTTTGCAAGTAACACATTTATCACAAATCTTAATCACATCTTTTTTCATATTAGGCCAATAAAAGTGTTCTTATAAGGTGTCTAAAGTCTTAGCTATCCCAAAATGTCCCATTAATCCACCCCCATGAGCTTCTCTAACAAGTAATTCATGCATATAACATATAGGTATACACAAAGCATTCTTTTTAAATAAATACCCATCCATTCTATAATACTTACCAAAAGCTCCTTTTTCACAAGCATCATAAATACTAGAAAAGTTAGAATCCTCACTATAAAATCCTTTGATGTGTTTGAATCCCAACATCTTTACATTCATAGTGTTTATAAGAGAGTACCTTCTAGATAAAGCATTGACGACCACATTGTCCTTACCTTGCTTGTAGTTGATTACGTATGGGAACATCTCAATAAACTCACTTCATTGGGCATGCCTCTTGTTCAACTTACCCTGTCCCTTAAGATGTTTTAAAGATTGATGGTTAGTGTGAATTATAAATTCCTTGGGCCGTAGGTAATGTTGCTATGTCTCCAATGCTCTCACCAATGCATAAAGTTCCTTATCATAAGCCGAGTAGTTTAAGACAGCTCCACTAAGCTTCTTACTGAAATAGGTAATAGGTATCTTGCCTTACATAAAAATAGTTCCAATCCCTAAACCTGAAGCATCACACTCAATTTCAAAGGTATTAGTAAAGTCAGGCAAAGCTAAAACAGATGCCTTATTCAACTTTTCCTTTAACAAATTGAATGCACGTTGTTATTCATTATCTCACTTAAAACCAATATTTTTTTATTATCTTAGTGAGAGGTGCAACAATAGTGCTAAATTTCCTAACAAACCATCTATAAAACTAGCCAACCCATGAAAAGATCTTACCTTGCTTACCGATTTAGGTGTAGGCTAATTTTTTTATAGCACTTACCTTTTCTTCGTGAACTTCAACACCTTTGGCACTAATAACAAAACCCAAAAACACATTTCGATCCAAACAAAAAGAACATTTTTTAAGATTAGCATGCAACTTTTCTCTTTGTAAAACTTCAAGTACTAACCTTAAATGCTCAAGATGTTCATTTGAATTCTTTGAGTATACTAGGATATCATCAAAGTAGACGACAATAAATTTACCAATGGAGGAATGCAAAACATGATTCATTAATCTCATAAAAGTACTAAGTGCATTAGTCAAACTAAAAGGCATAACTAACCATTCATATAATCCATGCTTTGTTTTAAATGCAATCTTTCATTCATTTCCTTCCCTCATACTAATTTAATGATATCCATTTTTTAAATCAATTTGTTAAAAATATAAGATCCATGTAATTCATCCAACATGTCATTTAGCCTAGGAATAGGATGTCTATACTTTACTATTATATTATTGATTTCATGACAATCAACATACATCCTCTAAGTTCCATCCTTCTTAGGCACAAGCAAAACAGGAACTTTACATGGACTTATGCTTTTTCAGACATATCCCTTAGCGAGCAACTCATTGACTTGCCTTTTAAGCTTCTTGGTTTCCTTGGGATTACTCTTATAAGTGGGTCGATTTGGAATTCGTGCTCCAGGAATGAAATCCATATGATGCTCAATACGCCTAATGGGTGGCAGTCCATTAGATATCTCTTCGGGAAAGACATCTCCAAAATCCTACAGAAGAGAAACAAACTCACAAGACTAAGTGTCATCACAATTGTTAGTAGAAAAATAAGATTCATTATACATAAGCATGGGGATAGTCCTATTATAATACATCACATCTCTAATGTCATTTCTCTTAGCATAAAAATTCACATGTTTCTTTTTATTCTCAATAATTTCTTTTAAACTCTATCTTTCTCCCCCACTCTCTCTCTTTTTTAAATTTGCTCTTTTTTTTGCCTCACTCTTGTTATCACTTTTTCCCTCTTTTTCCCTTAATTCACTCTCACTCTTTTTCCTCTTCTTGGATTCGATCTCTTTTTGCTTTTCTCATTCTTCAATTTATTGGTGCCTTTTGAGATCATTTTCATATACTTCCTTTAGTGACAAAGGACTAAGTATGGTCTGCTTCCTATCTTTTTCAATGGTGTACTTGTTAGTGAAGCCATCATGTTTTATTTTCCTATCAAATTGCCATGACCTTCCTAAGAGTAAATGTTCAACATGCATAGGTACCACATCACATAAGACTTTATCTTTGTATCTACCAATAGCAAAAGAAACCAATACTTGCTTGTTAACCCTAACTTCTCTACTAGCATTCAACCACTTGAGCTTTTAGGGTCTTGGGTGCTTAATGGTTAGCAACCCTAGCTTTTCTACCATGTAATAGCTAGCTACATTAGTACAACTACCACCATCAATTATCATATGACGAACTTTATTATTGACAAATCACCTAGTATGAAACAAGTTTTCTCTTTATTGGTTGACATCTTTATCTTCCTTTACTTGAGTGCTTAGAGCCCGCATTGTCATAAGACAATCACCTTTAACTACATTCTCATCTCCCTCATAATCGGTTGCATTTTATAAGGATGGCATAAAATCACTTTCTCCATCTTCAACTTCACTAGCCGAATAATATTCACCATCCTTCAAGATTATAGTCTTCTTGTTTAGTCAATCTCTTTAGTAATGACCTGTCTCATGGCATTTAAAACATTGAAGTTTGCTTAAAGAAGGGCTAGATACAGGTTTACCTTACTTTCGAAAGAATGAAGAAACTCCTTCCTTTAGATCGATTTTAGGCGTAGTTGATTTAGCCTTATCATGTTTCTTCCATGTTGATTTGTATGATGAAGTGGAAGAAAATTGATTATTATTGCCCTTTCTCTTGAGTTGCTTTTCCACCTTCAAAGCATTATGAAGCAAATCCTCCAACTCGATATAAGGTTGCAACTCTACCACAACCGCGATGTCCTTGTTAAAACCGTTGAAGAATTTAGCCATTGGAGCTTTACTATCTTCTTCAATGTTTGCTCTACTCATGGACACCTCCATCTCCTTGTAATATTCTTTAACACTTATAGATCCTCACTTAAGCCCTTGAAGTCGATTGTACAACTCTCGATAGTAGTGATTGGTACAAACCTCCTCCTCATGATGATTTTGAGCTTACGCCATTCTTCAATGGAATTTTCGTGATTTTGTCTCCTTTTCTTTTGGTATCATCCTATCAAGTCAAAGCATAACCTTCAAATGAAGCAACAACTAGCCTCATCTTTTTGGATTCAGTGTAGTTATGACATTCGAACACTAACTCAATCTTCTTTTCTCAGTCTAAGTAGTCTTCGGGATCCAATTGCCCAAGAAAGGATGGAATTTTGAGCTTAACTCCACCATTGTTGTTGTCTCGCCTTGCCCTTGCCCTAACTTCCTCTTTTTCATTATCACCAAGAGATTCCTCGTCTTCATCTCTATGAATTCTCCTTGGAACTCACCTTGCCTGTCTGGGTGCATTTTGATCATTGGTAGGCTCCCTATTGTTTTGAAAAACATCTCATCTATCTATTCGATCAGACAATTGTTGAAACATTCTTTCCATATTTTGGGAGAACTCCATGATCCTTTTATCATTATTTTAAAGATCACTCATCTTAACAATTTACAAAACAAGGTTAGTGAAACAAGATAATATAAGGACCTCACTTCACTCCCTCACATGTTTCATTAAAGTATGATGTCGCTTAAATTCATTTGTGTTTATACTTAAGTTATATTGGCTTTTCTCTAAACGAGCTCACACTCTTTCCTTTTACCACTATTTTGCCGCTTAAGATTCTTACTAGAGCCAATTTTCATAATTCAAAATGAATACTTTAAATTAATTCATAAACAACCAAGCAATAATGAGATTTTGGCATAAATATATTGAAGATTTTTTTTTTAAATCTCAAAGGAACTAGAAGAAAAAGATTTAATTTAATGAAATTAGCACGAGCACAACAAGTATATCTGATTTGTGCAAGGAAATAAATAAGAATTTGGAAAACAAATCTGATTTGGAGTAGGATGTGACGAACCTAAAATAGGAAAGGACAAAAGAAACCAATCCTAGCTTGTGATGGAAATCTTGGTTAACTTGTCAATTCCTTGTTACAAACTGATTTCGTGGACTTTCCGTACAAATCTTGAAAAAAGTCGGTACCTTCCTTGGCCCACTTACCTTAGGAATTCAACTTCCTTTTTATGAACCTGATGATATTGAATTTGCAAAACTTTTCTTTCCTTTTTTTTTTTATCAAGCTTTTCTTTCTTTTTTTTAATGATTTTTTTTTACGAATGAACTTTCCTCATTTTTTTTTGAATAAGCTTTTCACTCTTTTTTTAAAATGTTTTTTCTTTTGTATTACAAGATCAAACTAGAAATACAAAATTAAGAATACAACTTAAATGGAAGATTGATGAAATAATAAGAACCAAACTTGAAGATCCTCCAAACCTTGGTGCAATTTCGAAGTCTTTGCCTTGTTGAATTTGATTTGATTCCAACATAAGTGATTTTTTTTTATTTCAACCTCAAAAAAGTGAAAATTTAGACGAGCAAAGAAAAAAAAATGGACTACAAAGTAGGAGTTACAAAAAGATGAAAAGAATACAGACAAACACAATTTTTTTTTTACTCTAAATGAAAACAAAAATAAATATATAAATAAATAAATGATTAGACTCAGAATCAAGAAAATGCTACAAAAAAACAAAAATAAAGAAATTAGATATTTTGATATGCAAACTTGACCTAGAGTCAAAGCTCTGATACCAAACTGATGTGAACTCAAGTGACCTGCCTTATGACCTAACAACTTTACGCTTGGAAGCGACTCCTTCAGAAAGCTAGATCAAGTTCGAATGAGGAAAAAACCTCAACCCAAAGTCGAACCTGTGCTAGATGACCTTGGTATGTTATGAACAAATCAAAGTAATTAGCTGTGATTGTTCGAACCGATTCTTTGCAAGAATCAAAATTGAGAATTAATCTCACAAGCATAAAGCTTTTGTAGGAAAAAAAATCAACTGTCCTTTTAATAAGTGGGGTACAACATATATATAGTCCCTTAAGGTTAAACAAATAAGAAAACAAACAAAAGTTAAACTCTTAAATAAATATAAATATAAATAGAAAAACTTGAATTAACTCCCCAAATAGTCACAAATTTAAATAAGGAAACTCAAGTCATTTAATCCTAAAATCTGATCCAAATCCTTTCAATCTTCAATAGTGGAAATATTCCAAATCCTTGTAATCTTCATTAGTCAAAATATTATTCCACAATATTTGGCCCAAATCCTTGCCATCTCTAATAGTTGAAATATTATTCCATAATCCTTGCATTGCACCTTCAATGACCCCCTTGAATTTCTTTGCCTTTGCCTTTGTAATTGGTCCTTGAGGCATTACTAATGGATCTTTGTTCTTGGCTACTTGATTTGCATATTTCCCAATTCTTGCATTGCACCTTCAATGGCCACCTTGAATTTTTTTGCCTTTGCCTTATATATGGTCCTTAAGGCATTGCTAATGGATCTTTGCTCTTCGCTATTTGATTTGTATCAGAGTGGTGAGATTGAAACTAATTTCTTCCAAAAGGCCTACAACCATGTTTTTATTTAAAGGAATGTATTATACTACTAACGAGGTTTACAATCTTTTATATAGTGCTTTTGTGTCTCTTTTGCAAGGTTATGAAAAATAGTTTTCAATGGAGGAGCCTAATAACGAAGCCATTTTAACTCTTACTTCTTTTGATGATAGTGTTATAGTGAAGAGTGAGGTTGTAAATTTGTGTAAAATGAAGTCTTTTATTTCTTTTATAGTAGTTTGTTTATTTTCTTTTTGTGTTAGGCATGATTTTTCTTCTTTAAATGATATTTTTTTGCATTTCTAGGTTGTTTTCTAGCTATGGATGCTTGTTTTTTTTGTTTTAAATCATGTTTTTGTGTTTTAAAGGATTCCTTTTGTTTAAAATGTTTTTCTTCTTATTTTTGCATTTCTTCAAGCTTTAAATGTTTGTAAAACTTTTTTTTTTTGTTTAAAATGTGTTTTCTATAGGAAAAGATCACTAGGATCTAGTTTTTGCATTCCAAACTCTTTTTCTTCTAAATGTGAATTTTCTTTTCTTAAAGTTTTCAATTATTTGTTTTATTTTTCTTTTTGCTTTAGACATTGGTTAGGAAGAATTTTTTTTATTTATTTCAAGAATTCCTATGTTTCTTGTGTTCCTAACTCTTCTTTGGTTTCTAAATCTTGCTTTGATAAACATAATTTTTTTTTTTATCTAGTGTTGTGGTTTCTAAGAAATTGGTTAACTTAGTGTCTCTCCATACTAGATGGAGAACATGTGTTGGGATTTTTTTTAAATGTTTGATTTTGATTCAAACTCTTTTCGCTTATTTTTGTTATATTTTATGTGTACAAATCTTGTTTTAGGTAGTTTAATGCTACTAGCCTTTAATCTAGGTGGAAAGACTTACTCTTTATGTGGTAAGTTTCACTTAAGATTCTTTTTAAGTGTTAGACTTATGTTTGGTTTTTGCTTTTTTATAGACAAAGATTTGAGGACGATTCTTTTTGAAGAAGGAGGGATTGTTGCAAATGAACCCAAAAGGCCTAATGGACTTATGACATGGTGCATGGAACTTAAAGCCCAAAAGATGGAACATGGACTTTTAGTGTATGGAATTAGTGGATCATTATCAAGCCCAAATCAAGGCCCATTTAAACTCAATTTTAGTTATGGATACTTTTTATGGGCCCTACTGATAAGCCTAATATTTTGGTGTAAAGTTCAAATTTTCATGTTAGGACAAGTGTGAACACACATTAGTATGAACAAGACATAAATGGATAAGGTTGTCTTGTTTTAACATAAGTTGCAACAACATGAGAACTCTTGTCCTAAGTTAAAACATGTTCCAAATTTGGCCCAATCAAGATTTGACACATGTACTTCAAGATTCTTTAAGATTCTTCTTAGACCTTCCAAGATTTTCAAGATTTTTCAAGTTTTTCAACACCTTTCAAGAATGCATCCTATTTGCCAAATACCTTCCTTATGTAATTTAGATTATCTTTTATTAGTCTTTAAGTGTTTTTAGAGATCTTTGTTAGATAATCATTAGGTTGGCTTAATATTACCTTTGCCAATCATAAGACCTTATTTTATTCTTTATTTCATTAGGATTACTTGTTCAGCATGTTTTTAGGTAGCCAAACACCTTATGGATGAATTTACTACCTAGGGTTAGGGTTTTTATTTCTTTTGCTAGCTTAAATTATAAAGGCTATAAATAGCCTCAAACTCGACCAAGCTTAATACAATTGATGATTGTTCTTTTTCTTGGCATATTGATGTGAGATTTAGTTAACTTTCTTGAGTTGTTAAAAGAACTTGGAGAAGTTGTTAGGTAGATTTCTTAATAACTTTGCAAACTAATTAATTCTAAACATAAAGTGGCTTTAGATAATCTAGGATTAGAACTAATAACCTTTAAATCTTTGTAATTCAGGTTGCTAGAAACATGTTTTCTAGATGTCTAATTAGGATTTAAAGTCCTTTAAACTTGATTCTTAATAATTTAATTAATGCATACGAGTTAGGAAATTAAACCACCCTTGCACGTATCACTTCATATAAACATAAACATTAATGCCAAATATTTTACTTTAGAAGAAAATAGTAAGATTTTTAAAGTATATTTAACATAATATTTGAGTAACTTAAGAAATAAAATTTTTTACATCACAAAATAAATGAAATGTAATGTTTTCATAATGTTACCATTTAATGTAGTTGTAGGTTGCTTAGTGGAAAAATTATTTTATATTATGAAAAAATATAAATTAATCATTTTCATATATTAGTTACTTCATATTGTAAATTGTAATGATAATTTCACTTTTTTTTTTCCTGCAATGTATACTTAACATAATTTACAACATAACTTAACAAAAAAGAATTCAGTTAATAGAAAAACAAAAACTTATTACATTTTATAAAACAGAGACTTAACATAAATTGCATATAAATGAATAGAAAAAATCATTTTATTTTACAAAAGTGATAATGTTTTCATTTTTTTAGAGAGAGTTTACTTAATATAAATTATTTTACCATATAATATAAAAATATTACTTTACTTGATAAATAACTACAAATTTTATTTTTTTTCTTCAATAAGTACTTAATATAAAGTGCATTTAAGTTAATAAAAAAATTAATTCACTTTAAAAATAATAATTTCTTATTTCTCTATAAAATAATTAGTTAAAGTAAGTTGTGACCAATGTAACATTAAAAATTTTCACGTTACAAAAAAATAAGAACTGTATAGTTGTTTTCAATAAATCAGTTACATAAATATAAAATATATGTAATTTTATGAAAAATCAATTCACTTAAAAAAAATTTTTATTTTTGTTCTATAAGTAGGTATTTAATATAAAGTTAATATAATTTAATGAAAAAATCATTTCGCATCACAAACAAAGTGTTGGCCCTTGTGCACCAAGAATGAGGTTGAATTGATGGGAAATTTAAATCTTAGAGGAAGGTTAGTTATGCAAGTATTAGAAGAATACAACACACAACAATTTATAATGGTTCAGGTATTAATCAATCCTACATCCACTCTCCACTTCTTTCAATTGGGTATATCACTAATACTAAATGGTGTTTTGAAAGCTCACACCTAACTTTACAACTTATGTTTTGCAACAGCTTATATACAACTTTACAAGTGTTTCTCAAGACTAATAATCAAACCTTTACAAACGTTTTCTATTGACTCACTTTTAAACCCAATTCGTAATGGTGTTTAAGGCTCACACCAAACTTCTTACAAATTCAAACACAAAGAATAAATAAGATAGAGATAGAGTTGAGAAATAAATTTGCAAAAGTTTTGCCTTAGTAAATGCTATCCTCTTGCATTTAGATCCATTTAGTGGAGTATTTATTAGTTGGAGGTGGCAGATGTGACAACCCAAGAGGCAGGTAAATTGGTTGTAAATAAAAACACAAACAAACTAAACAGAAGCAAACAAAAACATAATGATTTTATAGTGGTTCGACAATGTGCCTACTCCACTCTCCAAGCTTTCATTTAGGCCTTTCTATTCTTTTTCCAGACTCAGGAATAACCTTTCCCTTTTCAAGGTTCAAGGACAACATTCTCTTTTATAGGCTTAGAAAGAACCTTTTCCTTTTATAGGCTTATAAAGAACCTTTCTCTTTTATAAGCTCAAGAAGAACCTTTCTCTTTTATAGCCTCAGTACGAACCTTCACTTTTACGGGCTCAAGAAGACCTACTCTCAAAAAGAGTAACAAAGTAATCTCACTCTACCCAAAATACAAACAACTTCAAAAAGGTTTGCATAAAGACTTGCTAAAAATGTTCTAAATGATTGCAAGTATTCTTCAAATTCTCTTACTTTTTTTAGTTTTAAAAAATGATCCTTATATAACCAAACTCTAAAACTAGCTGTTGGAACAATTGATATTATCTCTGACAGCTTTTTTGCAAAACTAGCCCGTTAGAGGTGATAACACCTGTTATTCTTCATCAACCCTATTGAACTTATAATGGTTACATATAATGCTTGTTAATTATCATTCAACACTCATTGACTTTGTCAACAATGCCTGTTGGAGTAAGAAAAATGCTTGTTGTTCATTTTTAGAAAGCTTAAACTTGGTGCTCTATTTTTCAAAATTTATGCAGTTGCTTTCCACGCTCGTTAAGCAGTTCACAGTGCCTATTGGAAACTCCTTCAACGCCTGTTGAGAAGGGCTAATGCCCATTTCGAGTTTTAGAAGCTTTAGCTAAAGCTTGGACACTTTTTCAATGCTTATTGCAAATATGCAACTTTGTTGCTGAGCTAGATCAATGCCCATTCTGAAACTACAATGCCCATGATGAGGTCCAACATAGCTCAACCTTGAGCATTTCTCCAATGCTTGTTGCAAAGGGACAATGCCTATTGCAAGGTCTAGAAGACTTTGGCTATTTGTAGCATCCAATCAACATCCATTATTCATCCTTCAATGCTCATTGAATGGTCCAACTCCCGTTGAACTTGCACAATGCCCATTGAACTTGTTCTGGCCCTTCAACATTCATTAGGTCTTGGGGTCACATGTTCTCTAAACATTATCCCCCTTACATTTACAACAATTTTCCCTTTTAATGTTCATTAGTTCTATTTAAATCATTCAAAAATACTAAAGTATAAATATTAGAACTTCTTTTGATTTTGTTATAGTTTTGTTATCATTTAAAAACATCATTCAAAGTAAAGGAGTGAGTCCAATGCCTTGGGGTCACATGTTCTCCAAACATTCTCCCCTAACATTCACAATAATCTCCTCATTTTTTTGAATGATGAAAAAACCAAGATGGTTTGACACCAAAAATACAAAACTTAAAAACACAAAGGATACTAAATGTTAAAACACAAAACTATAAAGAAGATATGAAACAAAATACATATCAATTTAAATATCCATACATGGCTTGATACGAAATATTGGATGTTAAAAACATAGATGATACCAAGTGTTATGGTATACAAATAAGTGATACCAAACAAAACAATCAAATCATCCAATCAAAGCATCCAAAACTTCTCCCCCTTTTTGTCTTCATGATAGAAAGATATATAATAAATTCTCCCCCTTACAAACATACAAACATTCTCCTCCCAAAATCTAGACTAACTTCCTGAAAAATAAAACAAACATGATGATACCAAAAATTCAGATCAAACATAAAATGAAAACTTTCTCTATCTATATGCATTCTTCTAACAAATCTCTCAAGATATTCAAACACAAATTTAGTTGACATAACTTGGGGTTATATACTCTCTTCACCAATGATGATTCAAAGTTCAAACTCCCCCTTAGCAAAAATATGTTAAACAAAATAACAAAAAAGGATAGAGATATATTTTAGTTAATGATACCATATGATGCCAATTGTTGTGTTCTCCAAAAGTATGAATCTTTTTCAAAAACCTTCAGCTCCTCTTCAAATTTTATAGGCTCACTTACCATTTGATTCTCCATTTTGAATAGAGGGTGGGGAGCTTCAAAAACTACAAAATTAAACTTTCTTTGGTACCTATTTTCTCTTGGGTCCATGGGGATTAACAACATAAACATATTCATCTCTCAACCTAGCATAGCAAAAGTATGCTTTATGGTCATAATTTCCATAATAAAAGCATTGCCAAATGAATGCTTTTCTAAACTCATTTGTAAAACAAATGCGAGGTGGCTTCCTAAAGGAATAAAGCCTAAAATGTGAAGGAACCTTTGCATGTTTGGTGCACTTAGTTCCATAAATAAAGGCATGATTTACCTTTGGCCTATGAGAGTGTGAGTGAGAGCAGTTATGATCATACATACACATGTAAAAATTTTTTTCTAGTTGAAGAGTGTGGCACATTCTACCTCTTTGGCTTATAAGATGCATACATAAAAGCATGATTAGATTTTTTCTTAGGCTTGTTAGTGTATGCATGTGCTAGTGTTGTGCTATTAGGCTTTGCTATAACATTGGCCTTTTGTAAGGAGGTTTATAATTCTTCACCTTGGATACTAGATGTTTTAAAGAGTAAAGCTTTAACAAATACACTTTTGGAAGCAAAGGAAGAGGCAAAATTATATCTAATGTCATGTTTCACACTAGTATTTATTTGAGAGCTCAAAAGTAAATCCAATTTTTCTTTTCCTTTAGTAAAATTTAAAAGAGAGTTTTTCAAATCCAAAACTTCTTTTTTTAAACTATCATTTTATTTGGAAAGAGTTTTATAAAATTTCTTTTTATAGTTTAACACTTCATTTTCCGTTTCCAAAGTAACAATTTTCATTTTTAAAAACTCTCTTTCATTAGAATATAAGAAAAGTGCTTTTGAAAGCAATTCCTCTTTTTCTTTTCTCAAACAGTCAACTTGTTCAAGAAGATCATCTTTAATTTTAAAAACGGATAAAATTTCATTTTTCAACAACTCATTTTCATTTCTCAAAATCTTATTTCTATAAAAGGATTTATCCAAATCATTATTTATTGATTTTAAGGCCTTAACTAGATTTTCTACTGTGAATATGTTTTTGATATCATCATCAAGTTCACATACCTCATTAGGAGAGTCCCTATTTAATTAATCCTTTATAGCTATTAGACATCTAGTTTTCGCTTTCTTTTTGGCCTTCCTCTTTTTTATCCTTCTATTGCAGGAGAATTCATCATCACTTGTGGATATGGAATTCCTTAAGCTTATTCTCCTCCTTTATTCTTGATAGTGATCTTCTAGCTCCATGGACATATTGCTTCCTCTGGTTCGAATTGGTCCATTTTTTAGAAAGCTTTTAGAGCAAGAAGACTTAATGGTTGCCATGATCATGTACCTCTTGCACTTAAGCTTCAAATTGGTTAGGCTCTTATACCAATTGTTGGTTGGAGATGACAGATATGGCAGCCCAAGAGGAGGGTGAATTGGGGTTGTAAATAAAAACACAAACAAACTAAGCAAAAACAAATAATATAAATCAACATAAGGATTTTATAGTGGTTCGGTAATGTGCATACTTCCCCTAGTTTTCACTTAGGCCTTTATATTCTTTTGCTAGGCTCAAGAACAACCTTTCCCTTTTTAAGGCTCAAGGATAACCTTCATTTTTATAAGTTTAGCAAGAACCTTTCTTTTTTACAGGTTTAGGAAGAACCTTTTCCTTTTACAGACTTAGGAAAAACCTTTCCTTTTAAAGGCTGATGAAAAACCTTCTTTTTTATAGGCTCAAGAAGACCTACTCTTAAAAAGAGTAATAAAGTAATCTCATTCTACCCAAAATACAAGCAACTTCGAAAAAGGTTTGTACAAAGACTTGCTAAAAGTTCTCTAAATGATTACAAGTATTCTTCAAGTCTCTTACTTTTTTTAGTCTTAAAAAGTGCCCTTTATATAGCCAAACTCCAAAATTAGCTATTGGAATAATTGATGTTATATCTGATAGCTTTTTGCAAAACTAATAGTTAGAGGTGACAACACTCGTTGTTTTTCATCAATCACCATTAAACTTGTAACGGTTACTTCCAACACCTATTGATCATCATTCATCACTCGTTAGCTTTGACAATATGGTTAGTTGGAGCAAAATTAATACCCATTGTTTATTTCCAGAAAGCTTAAACTTGATTCCATTTTTCAAACTTTGCATAATTCCATGCACATTGAGCAAATCACAATGCCTATTGGAAATTCCTTCAATGCTTGCTGCGGAGGGCCAACACTTGTTTCAAGTTTTAGAAGCTTTAGCTTAAGTTTGGACACTTTTCCAATGCCTATTGTGAATATGCAATGTCTATTGCTAGGCTAGATCAATGCTCGTGGCCAAACTACAACACCCATGGCATGATCCAATATAACTCAACTTAGAGCACTTCTCCAATGTTCCTTGCAAAGGGATAACGCTTGTTGTGAGATCCATAAGACTTTAACAATTTGCAGTATCTAATCAACGTCCATTATTTATCCTTCGATGCCCGTTAAATGGCCCAATGCTTGTTGGGAGATGCTCAATGCTTGTTGAACTTGTTATAGTCCTTTAACGTTCGTCGGGTCTTAGGGTCATATGTTCTCCAAACATTCTCTCCCTAGTATTCATAATAATCTCCCCTTTTAACGTTCATCGGGTCTGTTCAAATTATCTAAAATGCTTAAGTACAAATATTATAATTTATCTTAATTTTGTTATCATTCAAAACAGATCATTAAAAGTAGAGGAATGAGTCCAATGCCTTGGGGTCACATGTGCTCCAAACATTCTCCCCCTAGTATTCATAATAGTATTTATAGGTTACTCTCACCAAAGTGATGTTAGAGACAAAACTAGCTTATAATCTCTAAAGTTGGTTGCAAAATCTAGCATTTAATGCTTGTCAAACAAAAGTCACGGTCAAGACAGAGAATTCACAGTTGCGACATAACTTTTGCTTTAGATTTTGTTTGGCCGTAAATAAGATCTCCAATTGTGTTTAACAGCTAGTGCATATGGTAGCACGTCATTGTTTCTTTACAGAACTAACCGTTGGGACCCTCCTTTGTGGCTCAACCATTTCGAATGCGAAACTCTGGTAGTAGTCACAACTCATGTCACACTAGAGAAGTGGTCATGACCTTGGACCATGAATAAGCTTGTGTAATCTTTTAGTTGGTATTGAAGGGCTGTTGCGACCTCGACAATGTTGTAGCGATCACGACACTTAAACTTTCAAATGGCTCCTTAACACATGACATTCTTTAATTGGTTCTTAGGAGTTCATCATTGAAGTTTTGAGTGTCGCGGTCGAGATTGACACCGTGATGCTAACCGTGAAACAAACTATCCAAAATTGTTCCAAGTTTTGTCAAAGTAGTGATCACAACAAAGGTTCCAATTTTGGTTTTCTTCTCCATTTCGATTCTAATGACATACTGACTCTATTTTTGCAGTCACAACATTTAGCTAATATGATTATAGTATTTCAATCTATATTGTTAAGATGGAAAGAGAGCTTTGACTCAGATTTCACCAATCATGTCCAACACAAAATAACTATTATTTTACAACTTTTTCGTCAAATAGCATGTATAGCTTAATTTAAAAATAAATATATTACTTATTAAATATGCTAAGTTATAATATATAGGTAACAAATTATAACTTAAATATACTTGGTGAATATCATTATAACTATCTGATTTATTATTTTTAATTTTATTCCCCATTAAGATAGGCAAGTTACAATACAATATTATTTCTCAAATTTCGATTAATTTATACCACTTTCATCAATAAAATTTTAGTTATTTATAGTACAGTGAAAATTGTAAATTAGTAGATTATTGATTGTAAGAAATGATGATTACTTGTTAATTATTAAAGTTAAATTTAAAGTATAGATTAGTAGATTCATGAATGTTAATTGAAATTAATGTTTCGCATTTCAGTTAACCGAATTGTGACTATCTCTATATTGTGAAATTTTATTGAATTATTATCATTTTTTTTATAATAATAGATGGATGTTGTGCTTAGTAATACGAATAAAGTTTTTTTTTATATTATTCTTAATGCATATATAGTTCTGCAGTAAACATGTCATTCTTGATTATATAATTGACCGTTGCTATTGTTTGTACGTGGGATAGTAGTCGCTTTGTAAGTTGAACGGTTAGTTGGGATGTATAAGTACGGTGTCTGACTATTGGTTGTTTGAAAAGAAACAAACGAAAATTAAAACCATAAATACAAGTAATATGACGCTTCGTAATAGGTTCAACAGAATCGACATCTCGTCAGAAGGGACCATTCAATGCAGATGACGTTTGGAATTGGAACAGAATTAGTCCGCCACGAACATATCCTCTATAAATTGAGGTTTAAGATGCATATTTGTGTGTTAAAAACAAGAGTGAGAACAACATAATGGAACCAGCACAGCAACGCATGGAGGTCCTAGTGAAGTCAATGCAATGACAACAGGAACAAAAAGCTCTGTTTAAGGAGATCGAGGAAAAGCTTATGAAAGCTATTGAAAAGAAGCACTCATTGGAGCTGCAGATAGCCAATTTGTAGAGGGCATTGGAGGAAATTCTTTTGGGCAACTATAAAACTAAGGATCGTCAATGAATAATGTATTGTCAATTCTGTTTTTTGTTTTTTTTGTTTTTTATTTTATATACATAATAAATAAATAAAATTTCTCACCTCAATAAGGAGCATTTTTTTTTTCTTCCTTTCAATATTTGCCAGAGTATGGATGCCTAAAATATCTCACACAAATCATGTAACCCAACTTCCCAATATTCACATTCACAATTTACGATTCTTTAACATAGTTTTCAAATTAATATTACTAGAAACTATTTATATTAAATAAGAATAGTAAATGATCTTCATATGTGCATTCTAACGTCATGTTACAATATATATTAAATCAAAACATTTATATACAACATCCTAAACATTCCCAAATGCTAGTGATTTATGGGGCTCGTTGGTTCCCCATTGGAAACAGCAATAGTCTATTACTGTGCTGATATAACAAAAACATAATTTTTATGTTTTATTTAATATTTTTATATTTTAGCCAATGCGCGCATGGCCATCCGAGTAATATTTCACTTCATTCAGTAGGGTGCATGAGTTGGATTAGCTGCTTACTAGAAACTAGGATTGGAACCAGAGGGGAAAAGGGGGGTAATTGCTGAGGTATTAGTACACATGTTTCCTTCTTGAAGGAGGAACAAATGCATGATAATCATCAATGCGTGCTCTGCAACACAAACCTACACGTTGCCAAACATTTATCAAAAGAACCTACTCCACATAATTGAACGTCCTAAATACAAACTTGTCACGTAAGTCAATGAAAGAAAATCACATCTCAACGTGCAATTGAACGGGTTCATAAAGTGATTTCGATGTTTAGGGCGTTCGCATTCAGATGCCCTAATATTGAATTCAAGAACCCTTTCCTAAGGCTTTTCCACTAAATTGTGAACCTTTTGCATCACCAACTTGTGGTGGATAAAGGAAATTATGGAAACAAATATAATTCTTATATCAATGTGATGGACTTTTGTTTCGACAGATCAAAACTCGAGAGAAGTAAAAGATCCAAAATCTTTAGATCATTGAATAGAAATGGACTTACCAAAATGCTGACAGTAAATTTAGTTACATCAAATTATTATATTACCCTTTGAATTTATGGATAAAAATAATCGCAACTTTATTTTTATTTTATTTGTCAATTTTTGTATATTTCATATCATTAATTAGTATAAATTCTAAACTTTTTGCTCTCTCTCTCTCTATATATATATATATATATATCACTGTATATATACGTGTATCTGACTAATGCAATCGATAAGACAATTCGTTCGCTCTCATATTTATATCGATTTAATAAAATATCTATTGCTTAAAAACTTAGTCCAAGTTACAGGTTATATATATATATATATATATATATATATATATGTATATATATAACCATAATTTGGCGGTGGACTATGTGTACATCCAATGAATATTTATTCAATGAAGATGTTCAGCATTCAGAAACTGTGAAATATGGTTGAAGATCATCAATAATAGCGCATTATAGAATACTTAAATAAAAAAAATTAAATGAAAATGCCCACTACAATAGCATTACATGATTGCATAGACAAACTTGTATCTAATGCTATTTTTTAGCAAATTATCATGCAATACTATTTTTATTTCTAATTATTTTAAATCAGAGACATACCTTCGAGATGGTGTACTTAGGAATTTCGCTGCAAATTTCTATATATATAACTATAATTTGGAATTTGTTATTATTTTGAATCACAGACAAACTTGTATACATATATATATATATATATATATATATATATATATATATATATATATATATATATATATATATATATATATATATATATATATAAAATCTCTAAATATATTATATA
>CATIWR010648018.1:0-17176 GCA_949677035.1 Omphalea diandra | reverse complement strand
TATATATATATATATATCACAATTTTAGCCAATAATATAAATCGCTTATCTCAATTTTGATTTTGGATATAATTGATATAAGTTTATTCAATTTTGAGGATAAATGATTATTTTGAGTGGTTTACATATGTGGGATCCATTCTATATGACTATTGGCATGCATACATCCAGTGTAAATGAGAATTGCCTATAGGTGAATCTCTTTAAATACTAGTTAGGATTTATTTTGCACTATTCTTAAATTAATTATCTTAATTATTTTTTGAGTGGAGTTATTCATTACTATTACCATAATCTTTGAAGATCATACTATGAGACAAAGCATTTGTAGTTTATGAGACAAAGCATTTGTAGTTTTGAGGTATATTTTTCTATATAATATTGATTAGTATTTATACATAAAATTTAAGAATAGAAAAGAAAAAAAAAATCTATCAATTACAAAGGCCATTAATTTGTTGATTCCCATAATTACGACTTTTGATTTGGTGATTCCTACAATCACATTAACACACCCTTCCCCTTCAAACTCAAGGTGTTATAGTGGGTGCCAACTTGAATTTACGTACTAATTCCTAAAAAGGAGTGAAAAGATGTATTTTCATGAAGATATCAACTGTTTGGTTAGTAGAGGAGCCATGAATAAAAAATATAGTGCCTTGAGTAACATGATGACATACAAAATGACAATCGATCTCAACACACTCATGAAAAACATCATTATGAGAAATTTGTATAGCACTTCTATTATCACAATGAAGTACATTGGCAGAAGATTGTGTGATACTTACATCAATTAATGACCATCATAACCAAAGTAATTCAGATGTAACATCAATAAGAGCATGATATTCAAATTATGTGCTAGAGTGAGCAATGACAATTTGCTTTTTCCCATGCTAGGAGATAAAGGAATCACCCAAGAAAAAATAATAACTAGTGGTCAAATGACAACCTATCAGATCACCAGCCCATTTAGCATCAGTGTAGCCAAATAATACCAAAGAGGAGTTAATAGAGAAATATACCACGAAAAAGAGTTCCATTAATATATCGAAGAATTCAAATTATTGTAGAAAAATGGGATATGTGAGGAGCAAACAAGAATTGACTGATTAGATGAACAACTACGAGATATTAGGTTGAGTAATAGTGAGATAAATAATATTGCTAATAAGATGTCAATATAAAGTAGGATCTTCAAGAGGAGTGCCATATAGAGGATTTAAGTTTACAATTAAGTTCTAAAAGGATTGATACATTTTTATTGTTAGTAACACTAGCTCGAGAAAGTAAATCAATGCATATTTGGCTTGAGAGAGATAATAGCTTTCAGAATTATGAGAAACTTTAAGACTTAAAAAATAGTGGAGATAACTAAGATCCTTCATTCAAAATGTTGATTGAGATATTCCAAATGTTGACTGAGATAATGTTGTAATTCTAAAATCTCGGATGCATCGTCACTTGTTATAATCATATCATCAATATAAAGTAATAAAAGGACAATATCGTAGTCAGTTTGATGAGTAAACATTGCAGAATCATGTGGACTAGAGACAAATCTAAATTGAGCAAAAGTGGAACTAAATTTGGCAAACTAAGCCCTACGAGCTTATTTCAATCCATATATGACTCATCAAAGCTTACAAACTTTATGGGAAGAATGATAACTAAGAAGAGGATGCATATAAACCTCATTTAAAAAATCACCATGGAGAAATGCATTTTTGACATCCATTTGGAAAATCAGTCATTTATTAACTACAATAATAACTAATAGATTATGAAAAAATGTTAATTGAGCCACTAGAGCAAAGATTTCTTCGTAGTCTATACCGTATTCTTAAGGGTAACCTTTGGTTGCTATGTGAGCTTTGTAACACTCAACAGACCCATCAGAATGAGTCTTGATTCAATGAATCCATTTGCAGCCAATAATTATTAGGAGGAAGATCGACTAGGTCTTAAATATGAGTTTTGTCTAAGGTTTGGATTTCTTCAACGATTGCTTGCTACTAAAAAATGGTCAGTTCTTGCCTCATGATAAAAGTGAGGCTCATGAAAGGTTGCAACATTGGAATAACAATGAAAATCAGTTAAGGTAATGAGAAGGTTCTCTTGCCCGAGTAAAATGATAAAGAGTGGCATGAAAGGTAGATGCCGACACACGTGTAAAATCAACAGTTGGAGCAAGTTCAATAAAGCAGGTAAAAAAGGTCAAATATTAAACATATCAAAATTACATGTATCGGTACTTAGAAATAACTCAATTAAGGAATCAATGAAAAATAAAGAATCGGTATTGATAGGGTTTTGAAATTTAGAAAGAGATGAAAACATGGTATTTTCTCAGAAGGTAACATGATAAGAGATGCTTAATTTATTGAAAATAGGATCCCAGTAATGATACCTTTTATGTTTTATCCCATAACTAAGGAAACAACATAAATGAGCATGAGATTCTAATTTTATATGTTCATGGGATTGTAAAAGAACAAAACAAACATAACCAAAACTTTTAAGGATTGAATAGTCATGAGGTTTATCAAATGGCTCTTCAAAAATGGATAAATTATGGAAAATTGAAATAAGAATTTGATTAATCCTATATACAACAGTAAAAGATACTTATCCTTAAAATATCTCTAGATAGGAGGCAGAACAAAGAATAACATGAATAGATCAAGGATATGGCAATGCTTTTATTCAGCTCGTCCATTTTTTTAAGAAATGTGAGGACAAAAACATTGAACAATAATGCCTTATTGATTAAGAAACTAAAGTAAAGAAGAATTCAGATATTCCATACCATTGTCTATCTGAAGAATTTTAACACTAGTAAAAAATTGAGTTTTAATCCTATTAGCAAATGTAATATAAGTTTGTGGTAACTCAAATTGATGTTTCAAAATATCTAAGTAAATCAAGAATAATCATCAATAAATAAAATAAAATAAAATAACAAAGCCATTTATTGAAGAAATAAGAGAAAGACCTTAAATTTCAGAATGAATTAACCCAAAAGAGCTATTTGAGATAGAATCACTTTTTTTTTTTTTTATGAAAGACAAAGTGGGTTGTTTTGTAAATTAATAATTTAAATAATTAAATAACTCAAACTTTAGAGATCCTAACAAGCCATGAAAGGTTGAATATTACTGGCTTAGGCATGACCAAGACTAAGATGCCATTGATGAACAGAAGAGTTAGTAGTTATAGAAACAAACATAAGTTTTTAAGGAATATGACGAGATACAAGCTTAATTGACCTACCTTATAACCTATCTTGAGAATCTATTCTATTTATGTATCCCATACTTGAAAACCAAAGGAGGAAATTAACATTTAGACATTTTTCACATACTTAACCAATAAAGATAAGATTGACTGCCAAGTTAGGGATATAATAGGTTTTAGGAAGACTAAGATTGGAGGTAGATGCATGACAAGTATGAGTGATGCTCATTTAAGTACCATTGACAATGTGTTAGTGCCAAGGAAGAGATAAGAG
This sequence comes from Omphalea diandra, assembly GCA_949677035.1. Taxonomy (NCBI): domain Eukaryota; kingdom Viridiplantae; phylum Streptophyta; class Magnoliopsida; order Malpighiales; family Euphorbiaceae; genus Omphalea; species Omphalea diandra. The sequence goes on along the minus strand of CATIWR010648018.1, from coordinate 13,662 downwards.
TTATGGAAGATAAGAGTTTAATGTTAATAGTCATATAGTTGCAACATACAGAATAAAAAAGCCAATGAGAGTTAGCCATGGTGTCAGACATGGCAACAATAAAACTAGAAGTAATAACTTATTTAAGTAGTGACTCAAGAACTCATAGTGATGGTAGTAGAACCTTTAGTGGCAACAGTAGTGGCAGAGGTAGTTCTAAGCTTCAAGAGATAGGCAGATCTAGATTTTGAGACATTTTTGGATTTAGAAAAATAACTTTTTATTTATGGAGGGCAAGTTGAGCAATTCTTAAGAATATGACCAAGACCATGACAATATCTACATTGTATAATAAGACAGTTAACAAAAGCATGACCAATTTTATTATAATTATAATAAATGTTATTGCTAGATTTCTTATGTGAGCATTGAGTAATTGCAAAAGCAATTTCAAAATTTAGAGTTTTGTTAAGATTGAGGTAAATCTCTTCAAAAATAATTTCTTATATAGCCATATCCAATGTATGAAAAGGGTGTCAGTGTAGAAAGGAGGCTACGACAACTTCATATTTGGGTCAAAGATCGATGAGAACTCAAATAAGATGAAGATAATCTTGACTAATTTTTGTTGAGATATCTTTTTCCAAATTGGTTAAACTTGAGTAAGAAAATCATTCATAGGTAGCTAGATTCTCATTTGAAATTATAAAAGTAGTCCATAAATGAAAATAGTGACCAAATCCAGTGGTTTGATATTAATTAGCCGAGAAATCCCAAATTTCTTTTGTAGTGTCATATTTAGCAACTTGGATATGAATAGATAGAACATGTATCACAAACCTAAGCAATGACTTGATTATTTTTACTATCCCATTCTTTAAGATGTTCTATAAATTTGATATCAATTTCATCTTGCTTTTTGGTTTGCTTAATGATATCTCTATGGATAATACACCAAAGTTTGCGACCTATCAAAAAACTTTTCATTCCTTGAACCTACAGATTATAGTTTGAGATAGCCAAAGTTTGTTTTATTGTCCCAAGATGCTCTATAAGAGGAGGTTGAATAGGGTAGTGATAAGTTTATGCCTTTTAAAGAAGAGTGGAGAGAAACAATCATACAAGTACATAAGGATTTATAAAGGTTCAGTTTAAACCAAGCCTATGTCCTCTCCTTTAGATCCATTAAAGATTTTTTTATTAATTAATAGCTTGTAAGTTCTATAGAAAATCTTTACACATGTGAATTTATATAGGTACCACTTAAGCCTTCATAAGGTGAATTTTTGGGCATGACCTAAAAGTTTTTGAAAAATAGTTTACAGGCACTATTTAAGCCTTATCCTAAGACAGTTTGCATGTACTTGCTTAAACCTTTCATAAAGAAATGATTTTAAAAGTTTTGTCTATAATGCAAGAGTTTCCTCAAACAAGAATTACAACTAAGGTAGAAAGGAATACTCTCATGCTCAATCCCTTTTACAAATGAGATATTATCTCTTTTTAACTTATTTGAGTGAGTTAGATTTTGGTATTGTTGGTGAAGCAAAATCATCATCTTCACTTTTCAAAAATAACTCTCATAAGATCTTGAAGAAGAGTAAGTTCAAGCAAATGACATTTAAGTCTCTTAAGATTACTCTTTAAAAGCTTTAAATCTCTTAGAGTATATTTTTTTTAGCACTTTCTACTTCCTTATTTTTGAATTTTAATCTTCAATCTTTATATAGGCGAGGAAAATAAACTAGATAATAGATAGAAAAAACATGTGAAACTATCTATATAACCATTAGGGCCTTTATTAATGGTTGTTAGTAAAATTCAATGGTTGTTGAGGTTTAACGTCTAATTGATCTTACTTCAACCATCATTAAGTGTTAGACTTTATTTTTATCCACCATTGTTGAGTCCATAAAATGCCCATTATAGTACAACCATGCTTGTTGTGCTCCTTTGAAAAATTCATTGGCTTCAATTTCTTAACCTTAGTTAAATCAACATTATGTGAGTGAATTCTGAAAGGATGTTAAGAACATTCAATGTCCTCTTAGAATGTCAATAATCATTGTGCTTTCTACCTTTGGTCATTGGAGTGCATCAAGGCAAAGGTAAATGCTGGTTGATTTTGCCCATGCTTATTAATTTCATCTCAAAGCTCTTTGGTGGCATTCTCAACCATTATTGGGACTTAAAGAGTTAAATAATTATGTTGAGCTTTTTCAACCATTACTAGTCACTCTTCAATGCTTGTTATTCCATTCAACAATAATTGATATATTTTTCCCACCATTGTTGAGACTTACAAAGTGTTTTAGCCATTTCCACTAAGCTTTCTTTCCTCTTGTTAAAATCTTTAATGGTAGTTGTTCTTTTACTCAATACCTGTTAGCCTGTCTAAGACTTGTTCATTACTAATTGATTTCCTTTGAACATTCTTGAGATATTGATTGAGAGGCCTATAAGATCAAACTTAACAAACCTTAACAAACTTATACAAAGGTTAGATAAATAATCATTTATTTGTATCATCAAACAAAAATTAGAACCTAGAAGGTTTAACATTCTCCCCTTTTTTTTAATGATGATAAATAATTTAGGCAAAGTCCCTCCCTTAATCTTATGTTTAAGGTAATTATATATCTTACAATATGTTGAAGTTAAGCAAGTTATTATAGTAGGTTCTTATAACATTACTTTTATTTCTCCAATGTTTTTTCCCCTAATGTGATTGTTGAATGTGCATTATCTCTCATTTTGGCAATGTATACTTTTAAGTATTCACTTAAACATCACTGGTCTATTGGTTGCTAATTATACTTATAAATACTCATTGATTTCTAAGCAAATATACACATGCACATTACAAATTAAGTATATGATTTCTTTTTTTTTTTTTAAGCATATAGTTATCACATTTTCTAATTATCTCTTCCCCTTAGTCATATATGTGATTGCAAATTCTTATTGTAATTTCTCATTGTTTTTCATTCATTGGAATTTCTCCTTTGAATTTCTTCTTCTTTGTCATTGTAAAAAAGAGATAAATAATAAGAAGTTACACATAGTTACTACAAGCATTAAAGAAAATTGTTAAACATGAATTACTCATATTCATTCATACTAATTTGTATATAAAGAATAATAATTAGACATTTAAGATGTTTATCCATTCATTGACTCAGTTAAATAAAGAAAACACATTTAAAAAGAATAAACAAAAGAAAAACTAATTTAAAGCTTTTGGAATATGGGATCATGAATGGTTTTGGACTTTGATTCTAAAGGGGAATGACTTAAGGCACGTTGCGTGTAAAACACTTGCAAGTGCACAAATCATTTCGTGTAATAGAATGAAGAGTAGAGATTGTTCCCATGATGATTGTTTTACATAAGCACTAATAAAATCTTAATTTTCCTATTATCTATTAATCAAAATAATAAGAGAATAATAAATAAAAATTGAAATTGTAAAAATAATAAATAAAATTGAGATTAAAGTAAAAAACTCTTATGATAATGATTTTTATGGAATTTGGGTACACTACAATAATATTTCTTAAATATATTAATGAAATTGTTTCAATTGAGATTGAGTTGGACTTGAAGATGGATTTTCCTGATTTACCCAATAATCTATCTCAAGCAAAATTAAGTCTATTATTACTGAAATTATGCCTACTCTCATCATAAAATTCAATAACAATGTATTAAGTTCCATGAATAATCTGGGAATATCTCTAAAAGTCAAGCATACTCTTGTGGTCTCAATCTTATAGTTTAATATGTTAGGACTAATCCTAGGTTTCCACTCTCGCTTCACCATTTAATATCTCAAGCATTGAACATACGAGACCGTTCCTACATACAATATCAATTAAGCTCAACCATATTAAATTAAGACACCCAACACAATTGAAGTAAAAATCACTTCATTGATTTATGAAATAAATATTGGGCTTTCACCCTAATCCCTAGAATTGAATAATTAGTTCATCTTAAAATAAGAAGAAGAAACAAAGAAGAAAGAATCTATTGAATTGAGTAGAAAAATTTCCAAAGAAAAGTCTTCCTAATAAAAACAATGAAAACCCTAAAAGAAATTGTCTTCAATCTTCACAAATCTTTTTTTATTTGGTGTAGAGGTCAGATTCACTTTTTTCTCTTAAAAATTTGCTATTTTTTGGACCATAAATCTCTGTCCAGATTAGGTCAAATCTCCTTAAAAAAGTAGCCTGTAACTTGCATTTCAAAAACTGGATTTAACACCTTGCATGACTCGATGCATAGGCCATGCAACAACCCATGCACTTAACTGCTTACACGATTTTGTTGTGCTATATGGTCAACTCTACGTCTCTGCATGGTTCTATGCATGGGCTATGCAATAGCCTATGCAACACTATTGAAAACAACAATTTAGCTCCTTTTAAGAGATTCCTATGCAAACATAAAAAAGACAAAATTAATTTATTCCAAAATAAAAATACTATAAAAATAAGAAAAACTCCTAATTTATTAAGCTAAAATATATCCTAAAATGACTCTTATCAAACTCTTCCAAACTTAGAATTTTGCTTGTCCTCAAGCGAAGAAAGAAATCAAATAAGAGGATTTTTTCAATTCAGCAAATGCAATCCATTAGATTCTGAAAAATCTCATAACATATTAAACAATCAACACTCTCAAAAAAATTTAAAAAATTGAGTCCATTTTCAAAAATTTACAAGTAATTCTTAGTATGAGTCAACTAAAAAATTTATCAAAACCACAATATACCTCTTTCTCTTTTGATGCAATTTAAAATCAAACATACACAATTTGGTATTATCATAACTTGTCACAACATTATGTTACATTAAATTCCATAGGCAAATATGCACAATCATTCTCCACCAATGTAATTGCATATGTAAGTAAGGATCAAAAGGTCTTTATTGGCTTGTAATGAGTCTAAAGGTTAGTAGCTTACCAAAGAAAAGATAAAAAGTACAAGTAAAAGAATTTCAAGAATCAAATTTACTTAAGAAATACTAAAAACTCCCAAATGCTTTAAAGCTTCACCACTGAACCAACCTATCCTACTATATTCTTAATAACAATTACCTCATTCATTAGAATTCTATACAAACTTATGAGCAAATTTAGAATAGAATGCTCTTATACAATTGTGAGTCTAAAATGATGCCAATTTAAACTTAATAGAACTTCACAATTTCTTAACTTTTCTTTCTTTGTTTTTGTTTTCTTTTTTTTTTTTTTTATAATAAAAGAAACAATGATGGTCATATAATCTGTAGCTATATAATTACAACTATCATATTCCTTCACAAAATTCCTCCATATCTCAAGTATTTGCAACTCATGTATAACTAAACATAAAAGAGTACATTCTATTTTTCTCATCTCATATCATGGAAATTCTAGTATTACTTAAGACAAATTCGATTCTATAGACTCTCTTAGAGGGTAGGCCATAATATAAGCTATATGGTAAAAGTGATAACGGTGTCAAGAATAAGTCTGACATACACTCTTAGAGTGTATTTCATGGCTTAAAAATGGTGCAAAAAGAATAAAATGAAGGTATGGATGGGGCTAAACAGGCTAAACAATGAATGCTTAGATCATTTTCTTATTCTAATATGTTTTATTATTTCACCTCAAAAAATTGTGTATTATTCTAGAATAAGTGGAAAAGATTTTAACAAACTAGCTACATATGCTTTGAAATAAACAAGCAATCATTCGTAGGTGTAATGATTCAAGCAATTTCTTAATCAATTTATACAAGTCATTTGCTTACAAAGTTAGTCAAACTTCTTCAAATGTCTAAATTCCATATAAGAAGATCATGCCTAATTTAGTATGAAAATTTAACAAAATAAAAATTTTCACAATCATTTCATTGATCATTGCCCAAATATAATTTCCCTTCACTCTTTAAACAAACAATACTCCAAGGAAGTGTGATCACCAATAAAAGAATTAATAAATTAATTAAAGAATAAACTAACTAATCTAAAAACAAAAGAATCCTATAGGTTCTACAAGAAACAAACTTATTTTTGTTCCCCAAAGTTAAAGACAACATTGTCCTTAATTTTTAAAAGGAAAATAAAAATTGCAAGGACAAAAAGCAAAAAAAATGCTTCCTTTTCATGTGACTTGGAGTTGTCTTGGTGCTAAATTTGAATTTTTGGATTTTTCCATTATATGAAATTTGTTGCCGCATTTTAACCCTTTTGGAAACTAAATCCAACAACATGCCTCTGTTTTCACAAACTAACAATCCAAAGTTCCTTCACTTGTAGATCAATAAACACAAGTTCCATAACCTAAATTTATCCTTTTTTTCTACCATATCATTTACTATGAAATGCCTAGCACTCACAATTCACAATAGGAACGTTCTAAGCAATTTGATAAGCCAAATTCCAAAAATAATCTCATTGAACAAGGCCAATCAAAATATTCTAAGAAAATAAAAAAAATTTAGATTCTACTAATAGGCATACAACAGTGACACACAATATATCCAAACTAACAATAACAATCCTAAACCTAAATCAATAACATCCATAAAAAAAAGTTTGAATTTAAATTAGTACTGTAAATTCTAAATTGCATGAAAATTACATTGAAAAAATAAAAAAGAATAAACTAAAAAAAATAAACTGCTAGAAACTAAAATCATTGTTCTTCATTGAGGATTTTGCTGCTTATAGAGATTGTTGGAATCTCATGCACGTGAAAAAGGTGGTCATTAGTTTTTGCATTTGTTGCATGCTGTTATTTAATTTGAGGTTGGAGTTTGGCGTGAAGAATCTGGTGTTGGTAGTGAAGGTGGGAGCAAATTAGCCTTCGAGAGTGAAGATGGTTTTGGGTCTTCAAGTTTGCAAAGGTGATTTCAAAGTTGGAGACTTGACCGAAGATCTAGGTGGGTTCTTCTTAGTTTTAGTGCATGGAGGCTTCAAAATCTATTTGTGGGATCGGTTCAATGAAGGAGGGATTTGGGGAATAGAGAAAAAAGTCTTAGTGCAGTGGGTGAAGGAACAAGTTGAGAAGAAACTGGTTAAGGTATTGGGTCGTTCAGGTGTAATAACATGTTGGAGGAGGAACAAGTTTTTGGTAATGGGAAGTGGGTCACTACCGTTTAGGGTTAAAGAGAAGAATGAGTGTTTAAAATTTTTATTGTTCTTGCAATTGGTGGCTAAAAGCCCATGAATAAAAGACCAACTCTCATCTTTCATGAAAAAGAACTTATAACCCAACTTCTATTAAAATGGAGCTTGCCTATAACAAATAGCAAACCTTTCTGCCAATTTGATACCCATTTCAATAACTTAGACCCAATTCATCCTTACTCTTCAAGCATCTCCTTTGTGTAGTCTTCATTCTTAAGCATTTTGCATGGGTCATCGCATGGCCTATACAAATCTACTGTAACTGTAATTCTTTATTTTTTTTTATATACTTTGCATTTAATAGTTGCATCAGACACAACTTCCCCATGATCATTGCTCTATAATAACCTATAATTAGCATAATTAAACCAAAATTAACACTCATGAACACAAATTAAAACATAAAAATAACACTTTAATTATGAATTAAACTAGCAAAACCTCTTGGAATTTTATAAATCTAACATTAAATTAACTAAAATTTGGAAATAAAAATCATGCATAACTTAAAATGAATAAACTAAAATGAATGAAACCATTGTGTTGCCTCTTAATAAGCGCTTGTTTAAAGTCATTAACTCAACTTTTTATAAATTATCCATTTGAAGGTGAATTTACTAGACAAATATCTCCATTTTGCAAAACATCACCACAGAAAGATGGTTCCAAATACTAGTCATTCACTTTGAACATTTTAGTATCATCATCTCCTTATAACTCTATAGCTCTATGAGATGAAACTAGCAACATTTATTGTCCAACTTCAAGTGAGGGCTTGTGAAATTGCTTAGCATGCCATAACTTTTCTTTCTTCTTATATATCCATGCACTTTCATAAGCATCACCTTGGAATGTATATCTCAAATGAAGAGTAGGAGGTTTGGGCTCTAAAACTAGAGCTTTTTCAATTGAGGGGAAAACCTTACCTTGTCATAAATTCTCAAACTTGTAATCTTTAAACGAAGAGGTTGCTTCTAAAATATGGGCTAAATTTTCATGATCCTCATGCAATAGTGATACCCCTTAAACCCCGTAAGCTTTTAATGGATCCTTAGGATGTTCTTGCTGAGAAACCTCTTAAACTAGCTCATGAACTGTATCTACCCTATTGTAATCTTTAACGGGAGAAGGTTGTTTTATTACTTTGAATACATTGAACTCAATTGGTTTTCCATCACATTCAAAGTTACCTTCTTATTCTTCACATCAATTATGGCTTTCACAGTTACTAAGAATGGTCTTCTGAGGGTTAATGGCATGTCCACAACAACATCCATATCAAACACAATGAAATCTATTAGCATAATTAAGTCTCTACTTGCATGAACATGTTCTCCACCACTCCAATCAGGTATTTAATAGAGTAATTCATTAATTACAATATCATTATAGTTGGTTGGATTTTACCAAGATTTAATTTCGTACAAATAAAAAGAGGCATTAGATTAATACTAGCACATAAAGCACAAAGCGCTCTATTAAATTTATAATGATAAATTTGGCAAGGAATAGAAAAACTCTCTGCATCCTTAAGCTTTGGTGGAAACTTATTTTCGATTATGTTGTTACATTCCTCGGAGAGCGCTATGGTCTCAAATTCCTCCAACATCCTTTTGTTAGACAAAAGATGTTTGAGAAATTTTACATATTTTGGCATTTGTGCTAAGACCTTAATGAATTTGCTTAAAAATCTCTAAGAAAGCTTGTCCAACTTGTTTTTTTTATAACCATTGAGGAAAAGGAATAGGTGGAACATAAGGTTTTATTGGTGTAGGCTAACTTCCCTCATTCTCCTTATCAGTTTCCATCTTATCATTCACATATAGACTAAAATTTAAGGCTGCCTCCTCATTTTCTTAGACTAATATTTCTAGATTTTCAGTGATTTTAGGCATTTTTGAGGCTGTTTTCTCACTTTCACCTTTGTGTTTGCGTGGGGGGTTTGGTATCTCCATGCCATTCCTCTAAGTAATTGCCTTGCATTATTCTCTTGGGTTAATTTCAGTTTTTTTAGGTGATGTACCTTGTATTCTTTCATTTATAGTGTTAGCCAATTGCCCAATTTGTATCTCCAAGTGTCAGTTGTGTTGCTCCATTTGGTTCGCCCTCAATTTAAGTTTGTTTATCTTGTCTAGCTTGGTCTCCACCTTCTCACATTTCTCAATCAGGAACTTTTGCATGTCTCATGGTTGCTTTTCCTTATGTTGAATTGGTTGAGCTATAAAAGCTTCACCTTATTGCCTTTGAGGAAAACTAGAAGGATGAGAAGGCTTAGCTTGATTGTTTTGGTTACTCCATGAAAAATTAGGATGATTGCTCCAACGAAGATTGCAGGTGTTAAAATATGGATTGTTGGGCTACTTATTGAAGTTGGAAACATATTGCACATGCTCGATAAAATTTTGAGTACAAGGACTCCCTAATTGGCATTCGGTTCCTATATGTGTTCCACACCATTCACAAGTCAACAGTGTGGTATTGATAGCATCATACTCACATTTTCAAACTTCTTTGCAATAACATCCATCTTAGCATTTAATATGGTATAGGCATCGATGTCATGAACACTTATAACCCTTTTGTTGATCCCCCTTTTGCTTATCCATTGGTAGTTGTTTGAGGCCCTCTCTTCCAATAATGAGTATATGTCATCAATTGATTTTTCCTATGAGTACACTTTCTGCTGCAGCATCAATAGTAATACGTACTGATTGGTTAAGACCATTGTAGAAGGTTTAAACTATCAACCAGCCTAAAAAGCCATGATATGGACACATTCTTTGTAATTCCTTAAATCTCTCCCATGCTTCATATAATGTCTCACCTGGCTCTTGTTGAAAGCTTGTAATTGCTTGCCTCAATTGTGCTACCTTGCCTCCAGTAGGAAATATTTCGCTAAGAAAGCCTTAGAGAGATCCTCCCAAGTAACAAAAGAGTTAGGTGCCATAGAATTCAATCGCCTTTTTGCTTTATCTCTTAAGGAGAATGAAAATAACTACAATCTTGTTACAACATTTGTTGCCCCATTAATCTTAAAGGTTGCACATATTTTTAAGAAATTAGTGATATGGGCATTTGGATCCTCAGTAGTTTCACCCCTAAATGTATTTTGTTGCACCATCTAGATAATCGCTGGTTTGATCTCAAAATTGTTGTTAGCAATAGCGGGTTTCAAAATACTTGATTGAGCCTCTTATGTTTGTGGCATTGCAAATTCCCGTAAAGTCCTTTGTTGCCTCTCCTCAACCATTGTTACCTTTGGCAAACTCTTTTTTATTTTTGGATTTGCCTTCGAATGTGAAATGTGCTTTCAATTTCATGATCAAATTCAATTAGTTTTAGACTTTTCGAATGTCACATACACCAAAGGCATCACCCATCAAAAGAATAAACCAAAATTAGACTCACAAAATTATTAAGAATGCAGAATTAAATACTAGATTAATAAAAATCTTAAGTAATTATGAAAAATCAATCCTGACAATGGCGTTAAAAACTTGTTGTGTGTAAAACCCTTACAAGTGAATAACTTGCTTCAATTAATACAATAAAGATTAGAAATCATTCCTATAAGGATTGTTTTACATAAGTAACAATAAAGTCTTAATTTTATTATTATCTAACAATCAAAATTAAGAGAATAATAAATAAAAATTGAAATTATAAAAATAATTAAATAAAACTAAGATTAAATTAAAAGAAACTCTTATGACAATAATTTTTAGGGAATTTAGGTACACCATAATACCGTTCCATAAATATATCAATAAAATTGTTTAAATTGAGATTGGGTTTTGCTTGAAGATGAATTTTCCTAATTCACCCAATAATCTCTCTTGAGCAACCCATCATTACTTAAATTATAACTTCTCTTGTGATCACAAAATTCAATAACAATGCATTAAGTTCCATTAATGATCCTGAAATATCTCTATAAGTCAAGTATACTCTTGTGGTCTCAATTTTTTATTTTAATATGCTAAGACTAACTTTAGACTTCCACTCTCGCTTCGTCATCTAGAATCTCAAACATTGCACATATTCGGTTGTTCGTACATACAAGATCAATTGAGCTCAAACATTTTAAATCAAGACACCCAATGCAACTGAAGCAAAAATCACTTCATAGATTCATGAAATAACTATTGGATTTTCACCTTAATCCTTAGAATTGAAGAATTAGTTCATTCGAAAAGAAGAAAAAGAAACAAAGAGAAAGAATCCATTGAATTGAATAGAGGAATTTATAAGCAAACGTCTTTCTAACAAAAATAAAGAAACCCCAAGAGAAATTGCCTCTAATCTTCACAAAATCTTATTTTTACTTTGTGCAGAGGTTGGATTCACTTTTTTTCTCCTAAAAATCTGCTATTTTTCTGCCTAGGAATCTTTATCTAGATTAAGTCAAATCTTCTTAAAAAGCAGCCAATAATTTGCATTTTAAAAACTAGATTTGATGCCTTGCATGGTCTGATGCATGGGCCATAAACAACTCTTACACTTAACTGCTTATGTGATTTTACTATGCTGATTGGCAACTTTGTGTCTCTATATGGTCCTATGCATGGGCCATGTAATAACCCATGCAACACGACTAAAAATTGCAATTTAGCTCCTTTTTAAGAGATTCTTATGTAAACATAAAAAAGACATAAAATCAATTTATTCCAAAACAAAAATACTATAAACATAAGAAAAAATTCCAAATTTATTAACCTAAAATATATACTAAAATGACTCCTATCATGGCATGTTCAATGGTCTTGTCATTCTTTTGTTTTTCCTCTGAGTTAGAATCAAGTTGAAGAGTGAGACCCTCAATTATTCAATCTAATGATTTGATTCACATCTTTAATTTAGGTACCAAATTATTTGCTTGATTCTACAAAGTTGTGATCTTGGTCTCATGTCTCATAATAGTGGTGGATTGGTAGTTCATCATATTGGAATCCATAGTGATTTTCAGGTAATTGGATTAAGTTAATACTATTGTATGAGAATCACTTATAATAGTTTATCCATATGGTGTTCTCATAATGGGTTGGTCTAATATAATGTTTCTTAAATATGCATCTATATGTTTGACTTAATATCTCATATACATACTAGTAAAACATAGTTATCGATCAAACACATACTAGTCTTCATTCATTATTATCCCAATAATAATGACCAACTAGGGACAATTTAGTATAAAATTCTTTGCACTTAAGAGTTTTACCATCAAGTAACATACTTGATGACATTAAGCAGAATTAATTATTCATGGATTTATCTTTTAGCCATAAACACAATATAATAGAGATATTTAATAAAAATGTGTTGGACTAGGGTAGTTAACCCTAAGTCTTGGGCCTCTTTCGAACTTGACAAAGGGGATTGATCATTTTTAATGTGTCTATTTAGTGTTGTTTTACAGTTTTTGTGAAAGTCTTTAAGTTAGAAGTTGGATAAAAATTTTAATCTTCAAAATATATGAAGTAACTTCTAAATCGCGACCACAATCTAAAATTCGTGATCGCGATCCATTAGAAGACTTTCTAAAAGATCAGACAAACGAAATCGTGGAGTCATTCTCAACCGCAACTCATCCAAAGGAAGAACTTCAAAAATGACAGACAAATTCGCAGTGTAAAACTTGCCTTAGTCGCGATAGCGAATTTTGAAGTAACTGAAGATGCAAACAAGTGCACAATCACAGTTTGACAAGTGTCCCAGGTAACCGTTGAAAGTCAAAAATCGCGATGAGAACTTGTTGGTAGCAACTACGAACCCAATAGAAGAAGATGAACACTTTTGGCAGAAGAATTCACATTCAGAGTCACGTTCTGTACAAGATAAATTGCGGCTGCTACTTTTGAGAGCAGGTGAAAGGCAACGACTATATTTTCCTGGTGCACTAATCAGAAGCTGCCACATGTCTAGCCATTGGACACAAATGAGGTTTTCCTTATGGAATTTGAAATTCGTGATCGTGAATAATAAGTAGCGACCGCGAAAGGATTGTCAAGCATTTAATATGAAAATCTGTCTAGCATACTTTGATGATTTTGTACCAATTTTATTGCAATGTGTCTTTGGTGGGTAGAGGCTATAAATACCTCACCAAACAGATGTAAATGCAAGAGAATTAATAGCTTTGTACCCAAACTCTTGTAATTTTGCTACTCACTCTTTGTTACTCTTTAAGTCATTGTTGGGTGTGAGCATAAACACCAATTTGTAATAGATTATAGTGTGAGCCTGTTAAAACACTAAGAGAGGTTGTTGTGTGAGCTTGTTAAAACACAAGTTGTAAAGGTTGTTGTGTAAGCCTAAAAACACAAAGTGTTTAGGTTATTGTGTGAACCTTCAAAACATAAGTGTAAAAGTTTGGTGTAAGCTTGAAAACACCTTTGAAAGATAGTGGAATACACAATTTTGAAGAATTAGGGAGTGGACATAGGGTCAATTATACCTGAACCACTATAAATCTTATGTCTCCTCTCATCTCATTTCT